>JACAXG010000081.1:577620-588922 GCA_018881555.1 Amblyornis subalaris | reverse complement strand
CTGATTCCTTCGTGTCCCCCCCCCCCCCCCCCCCCCCCCTCCAGCCCCTTCCTGTCCCCTCCAGCCCCCTCCAGCCACTTCCTCTCCCTTCCAGCCCCCTCCAGCCCCTCCCAGCTTCTTCCAGCCACTTCCAGCCCCTTCCAGGCCTTCCAGCCCCCCTCAACCCCCTACAGCCCTTGCCAGCCCCACCAGTCCCCTGCCAGACACTTCCAGCCCCTTTCCAGCCCTTTTCCAGCCCTTTCCAGCCCTTTTCCAGCCCTTTCCAGCCTTTCCAGCCTCATCCAGCCCCTTCCAGCCTTTCCAGCCTCATCCAGCCCCTTCCAGCCCCTCCGCACCCCAACGCAGCCCATCCTGCAGGCAGGGCTTTGGAACGCCCCAAACGTGGCCTTTCATCCCCAAAACGATCTGTTTCGAAATCCCCTCCAGCGGGGAGAAGGTGGAAATCCAGCTCCCCGCTCAGGCCACACCCCATTGGAGGGGCTGGGGGCTCCAGCCCAGACCCACCCCAGCCCACACAGAAAAAAAACCCCAACATTTGACCAGCTGGGAATTCCCACATCGCTTCCTACGATCCAGGATTTTTATGTCAGCATCAAAAAAATTTAAATACTTTTGTGGGTTGTTTTTTTTTTAATCAGAAATAAAAGCAGGGTGGTGCTTGGGGTGTTTTATCTTTTCATGTCCTTTCCYAATGAAACGTTTCGCGCCGCCGCGCCGGGGCTGGCGGGTCACAGCCATGGCCACGGGGGTCCTGCCTTGTCCCCTTCCACGTCCTTGGGGGATGTTCCCACCTCTTGGCAGCCCATCCCGGGCGCCTTTGTGGCCCAGGGAAGTCGGGGAAGCTCCGGCGGCTTCCAGGGGCTCCGCGGATTCACGGCGGGAGCTGACCCGAACGTAGGGCAGATTGAAATATTCTGCTTTTCAATCACAGGTTCAGGCTAACGGGGGTGCTCGAGCYGTGAATCCCGCGTGGGGCCGGCGGGGCCGGGGCTCCACGATCCAGAGCGTCCCCACCCGTGGGATGGACGTGGTCGTGTCGCTGTGGAGTGATCCCGACCAGAGATACCGAGGTGGAAATCCGTGGGAGCTGGAGGGAGCGTTCCCGGAGCATTCCCACGCGCCCAGGGCGGGAGGGAGCCCAGGGAAGCGACACTCCTACGGGTAAATCCAGGCTGGATCCAGCACTGCTGGTGCCACCAAAGACTCTTCCCGAACCTGATCCTGGTTTTTCTGCCTCTCATTGTCTCCTGCTGAACTGCCCAGCGCTCTCGGCTTCGTCACCACCCCATAAACACGGGAAGAGAGGATCTTCCCAGGTCCAGGCCAGCCAGGTCCCACATCCTCGTGCCCAGGAGGGAATGGGAGCCTGCTGGGAGCCACCTGGGGCAAATCTCATCCCGTTTTTCCGTGTACCTCATGTCTTCACGTGAATAAATCAGGAAGGAGGGTGGGGAGGCCCTGGCACAGGTTGCCCAGAGCAGCTGTGGCTGCCCCTGGATCCCTGRAAGTGTCCAAGGCCAGGTTGGACKGGGTTTCAAGCAACCTGGGATAGTGGAAGGTGTCCCTGCCCATGCAGGGGGTGGCACTGGGTGATCTTCAACTTCCCTCCCAACCCAAACCATTCCATGATTTTATGGCTCACTGATCCCTTTCTTTGCCCTAAAGCTCGAGTTAGACCAACACACAACTTTTAGGCCTGGAACTGCCCCTGCTATTTTTTCCCTCATCCCATCTTCTATTCCCCCATCACCAGCAGCATTCCCAGCTTCACCAGATCCCTGGCATTTGACCCTGAGTTTCTCACTCTTCCAGCACATTCGATTCCAAACCRGGCTGGGCACGCATCCAAGCCACCCCGCAACCGTGGGATTGGGCTCGTGCCCAGGGGGAGAAAAATCGCCGTGAAAATGGTCACGTTTTGTGCTTTTTGCCGGAGCTGCCGGGGGCTGGTGGAGGCAGCAGGGGCTGGGCTGTGCTGCACGGCGGTGCCCGACTCCAATGGAAACCATCCCGGCTCTTCTGGGAGCCGCATCATTCCATGACACAAATTTCCAGTCGCAAATAGCAACAGGCTCCGGGAGGAGATGCAGGTGGCTGGGGCGTGAGTAACGAGAGCCGCACCTGTCCCTGGAAGCGGGAATTCCACGGACAAACCCATGGCAGGGCGGGATTTATGCCAGCTGAAAATCTGGCTCTTTRCAACGTTTTTTTTTCCCACCTCTTTCTTTCTCCTCCCACGGAAAATAATTTGCTTGTGAGCCCGGGAAGAGAGGAGCTTTTCCTGGTTCTTGTAGCAGTGATATCCCAGCCCCGCTCCTGCCTCCGGCCGTGAAATCCAGGTAATGACCCAGAACTGCTGGGAATTAGTGTTTCATTTTCCCAGCCCTGGCAGACGGCTCCSGAATGGAAATGGATTTCTGGCTCTTTCCTTCGCCGTTTCACACGCCCGTGTAACGGCTTTATTTGGGATTTTGTTTGGGATTTTAGCCAAAGGGCCGGAGCGCAGGTGGCACTGAAAGCACCTTGTTAATCACTGGTGGGGTAATGGGGGACTGGGGGAGTGGGGTGGCTGGGACAGGCCGTGAGTGGGGCAGGGACACACTGGGAATGTGGCAGGGACACCCTGTACGTGCAGCAGGGACACTCCAGGAGTGTGGCAGGGACAATCCATGAGTGTGGTGGGGACACACTGTGACTGTGGCAGGGACACCCTGTGCATGCACCAGAGACACCTCATGGGTATGGCAGGGACACCCCGTGAATGTCAGAGACACCCCGTGAATGTGGCTGGGTCACTCCATGAGTGTGGCAGTGACCCCCCCATGAATGTGGCAGGGATACCCTAAGAGTGTGACAGGCACATCCCATGACTGCGACAGGGACACTCCATGAGCTTGGCAGGAGCACCCCATGAGTGTGGCAGGGACACCCTGCGAATGGCAGGGACACCCCGKAAATATGGCAGGGACACCCTGTGAATGGCAGGGACACCCCATAAATATGGCAGGGACACCCTGTGAGTGTGACAGGGACACCCTGTGAATGGGGCAGTGAGACCCCATGAATGTGGCAGGGACAGCCCGTAAGTGTGATGGGGACACACTGCAAATGTGSCAGGGACATCCTGTACACSCAGCAGGGACACCTTATGAGTGTGGCAGGGACACCCCGTGAATGTGTCACAGGGACACTCTGTGAGTGTGACAGGGACACCYTGTAAATGTGACAGGGACAGCCCRTAAKTGTGGCAGGGACACCCTGTACATGCAGCAGGGACACCCCATGAGTCTGTCAGAGACACCCCAYGARTSTGKCAGWGACACCCYRTGAGTGTGACAGGGACACCCTGGGAATGAGGCAGGGAATGTGGCATGGGACACCCCATGAATATTGACGGGGACAGCCCATGAGTGTGCAGAGACACACCATGAATGTGACAGGGACACCCCATAAAGGTGGCAGGGACACCCTGTGAGTGTGACAGGGACAGCCCATGAGTGTGGCAGAGACACCCCATGAGTGTGGCAGGGACATCATGTGAACGTGACAGGGACACCCTGTAAGTGTGGCGGAGACACCCCATGAGTGTGGCAGGGACACCCAGTGAGTGTGACAGGGACACCCTGTACATGCTCCAGGGATACCCCATGAATGTGACATGGACACGCTGTGAGTGTGCCAGGGACACCCCCTGAATGTGCCAAGGACACCCCCTGAGTGTGCCAGGGACACCCCCTGAGTGTGCCAAGGACACCCCCTGAGTGTGCCAAGGACACCCCCTGAGTGTGCCAGGGACACCCTGCAGTGCAGCAGCTCCTGCCCTGTGCCCACACCCGGGACACCCTTTGGGACGTGCCCTGGRACAATCCAGGTGTGGATCCAGGTCCATCCCGCTGCGTCCGCCCCAAAGCCGGACACCCTTTGGGACGTGCCCTGGRAYAAYCCRGGTGTGGATCCAGGTCCATCCCGCTGTGCCGGCCCCGGAGCGGCCCTGCCCTGGCCGGGCTGCACGCCGCAATCCCCGGCGGTTGCCGGCGGCGGGAGCTCCCCGCTGTGATGTGACCCGCCCCACACCCACGGGCGGGTTTGGGGCCCTTTGGGTCAAACCCCGCTGCCGATCCCTCACTCGGGGCGGTGCCGGCGGCGGGAGAGGTCGCTCCTGGATGCTCCAGCGCTTCCCTCGGCCAGGCGGAGCGAGGCGCTCACTCAGGTRAGGCTGGGACGGCTCCAGGTGAGGCAAAATCGGGTTTTGTAAGAGCGCTGAGGTGTTTTCAACCCTCCTTCGCCTCCTGCAGCTGCAAAGGAGTTGGGAAAATCCGCTTTTCCCGTGCTCCGTTCCTGCGGGGTGCGGAGGAAGCAGCGCTCAGCGGGGCTGGTTCACACTTAAAGCAGAACTAAGTTAGGATTTCTCTCACTTTTCGTTATTTCTTGGTTCTGTGGGTACTTTAATAGTGCTGTAAATGGTGACAGAATTGTTGGTTAGAGGTGGTGCCTGGGGCTGTTGTTCCCTGCTGAGGTGGGAATCGGCTCCCGCCGCATTCCCAAACACGCTGCGGCGTGATAACAGCAATAACAATTAGCTGAGTGTTAATTGTGAACCGAAATCCCGAGCAGAGCCCGTGCGGGGCACTCCCCTCCTCTGCTCCCTGCTTCTCTGGGCAGCGCTCGGGGCTCCGGGACATTTCCCTGGCCGAGGACCTGCTCCGTGCCCGCCCTGCTCCTCCTGCATTCCTAAATCCCGAACCTTCCCGGGTGCGTTCCGTGCTTGTGCTGACAGCACAGAACCGTGCTCCCGGCGACCGCCGCGTGTCGTCCCCGACGAATGCTAATTTGGGTTTAATTCCTGGATGGATCCGGAGGGAAGGGGAGTTTGGAGAGCAAAGGAAGGAGGACAGGAGAGCGGCAGGTTCAGAGCTCTGTAGGGGAAGATACGCGACAGGGACTGAATGCTGGATGTRTCCCGGTGTTACCCTGCACTGTGTGATTGGTAAAGCAAATTTCCCTTTGTTTTATCCAAGAGGAAGCCCTGGAGCAAATCAAGAAACTCCCCCTGTGCCTCAGCTCCCTCCCCTTGTGCTTGCGCGGCGAGAATCCCCTCTGCTGTGGGKTCTTGGAGCACCCCAAGCTGCTGGCAGGATGTTGTCTGCCACAGACCTCTTTTAAAATAGAAATTAAAACGGAAATTCATGGTGAAGTCCGAATGGACTCTGGGTTTTCATCCTCGGAGGACGGGGAGCAGCTCCGGGAGGCACCTCAGAGCCTGGCAGCCCCGGGAGGAGGAATGGGACAGCCCCTGCACCCTTCTCTCCTCAGAATCCTCCAACCTCACGGGAATATTGCAGGGAACACTGAGAGAGTGGGGAAAACGTCCCAGAGAGGAATAATCCCCATTTCAGAGAGGTGAAATGAGCAGAGAGGGTTGAACTCAACATTAAATCCTTTCCATCTGCCTTAGGGGCTAAAGTGCAACATGGACTGAAGTGGAATATGGAATTAGAGGATGGAAGTAGAAAAAAAAAGTCCTTTAAAAGTGATGCTCTAATTTTGCTTTGAACTCACAGCAGGCAAAAGGCGACTTCAAGCTAGCGAGGGAGGATGTGGGCTTACACCGTGGGCTTCACTGTCCTGCCCCACGTCGGAGGCTTCCTTGGCTGGTTCCTTAACCGGAAGGAAATCCCAGAGTGGTACGAGAAGCTGAAAAAACCCTCCTGGTGCCCACCCCGCCAGATGTTCCCTGTGGCCTGGACCGTGCTGTACACGGGCATGGGGTGAGTTCTGGGAGCGCTGCCTCCTGTCCCACTGCCCCTTCCAGGCTCTGCCCCGGGGTTTGGGGTGTCCTGAACCAGCARGATACCCCAAAGTGGGGTACCCCAMAGCACCCGTGCTCAGGTGAGAGCTTGGCACTGCTGGCAGCGGCTCTGGCAGGAAGATGCCCAAACCAGCCCTGGGCAGGGGGCAGGAGCCACTCAGGSGTGGGACAGGGGAGGTTTGGGAGGAGGGAGGGACACGGAACCATGAAATAGAATCTTGGAATATCCTGAGCTGGATCCACAGGGATCATCCAGTCCAACTCCCRGCCCTGCACTGACACCCCAAAATCCCACACTCCTGCAGCTCTGGCAGCCTTGGGRCCGTGCCCATTCSCCGGGGAGCCTGTTCAGTGCCCCAACACCCTCCGGGGGAAGAACCTTTCCCAGTTATCCACCCTCCTGAGCTGTTCCCTTGGCCCTATCCCTGCTCCCAGAGCTCAGCACCTGCCGCGGATCCTGCTGTGGTGCGAACACAACCATCCTACAAATCCCTGTGGGGAAACGCTCCACCCCGAGAGGCTCTGTCCCTGCTCAGGGTGCCGGCTCTGACGGGTGTCCTCCCTCACAGCTACGCCTCCTACCTGGTGTGGAACGACCTGGGTGGCTGCAGCAGCAAGGCCATCGTCCCCATGGGGCTCTACGGGGCCCAGCTGGCCCTGAACTGGGCATGGCCCCCCTTCTTCTTCGGGGCCCGCAACCTCAACATGGTAACGGGGGCTTCTCTGCCGGCTTTGGGGGGCTTTGTCGGGCTGTGCAGGGAGGGGTTCGGCTCGGCTCCTGCTGCTCTGCTCCCGCTCGAGGGTATCAGCYGCCCCCACGCTCGCCCTGCTCCGATAGCCGGGGCGGGAGATGCGGGTGGAGATGGGGCTCGGCTGCACCTCCCAGTTAAGGGTCCGGGCTGGGAGATAAAGTCCTTTTGGGAGGGTCACGCCCTGAGTGACAACAGCGCTGTCGGCGTCACTTGTGGGGGAACAGCTCTGAAGGGCTTATCGGGCACAGCCAAGGGGGGCTGAGGCACGGCCACGCCCGGGCTGGGCCATCGGGCACCGCCTCGGGTGCCAAGGGYTGGGGGGACAGGGGCACAGAGCGGGATTTATGTCTCCACCTGGCTTTTGTCACCCTGGGGTGAAAGGTGCCACCGAAGCTGGTTCGGCGAGCTCTGCCGTGGTGCCACCGGGAGCGCGGTCTGGTGTCAGCAAAGGGGACGCTGGCCACGAACAGGGCGTTAATTGCTGGAATCGGATAACGAACAAAGAAATTAACACTAATTAGTCTCGGCTCCTGGCGYGACACACTCAGATCTCGCTGATTCGACTTCAAAGCCCTGGGGTTTGGGGTCGCTCCGGCGCGGAACGTCCCCCATCCCCGTCCCACCTCCCCAGCCGTGCCGGGGCCGTGCCGGGCGGGGCTGTGCCGCGTTCCCGAGCCGGGACTCACCGCGTTCCCTCCGCCCCAGGCCCTGGCGGACATCCTGTGCCTGGACGCGCTGGCCATCGGCACCTTATGCTCCTGGTACCGCATCAACAGGGCGGCGGCGCTGCTGCTGCTGCCCTACCTGGGCTGGCTGGCCATGGCCACCTGCCTCACCATCCGCGTCTGGAGGGACAACCCCGCGCAGAAACCGGGCAAGAGCGACTAAAGCGAGGCATTTCGTGTAGCTAAACTGTCCYGATGTGAACCAAGGTGTGCTAGTTCCGGGGGGGTTCATTTTGGGACGCGACTCCTCTTCTTCCTCTTCCTCCCGCCTTGATCGCGGCTGGGAAAGGTTCGCACCGTTCACCCCTTTCGAGTGGTTGGGCATCCTCGCAGTGCTTTCTCCAGCAGGTTTGGGGGCTACAGCTGCTCCCTGCCCTTAGTGCCACGGGGGCAAATTCCATCAGCCCAACTGGGATCTCCCGATCCGGGGAAATTSAGGGTGGGAGCCCCGGGCAGCCCTCGCCACTGCCACCAACCCCCCCGAGAGCAGAGCTTGGTCACACACGTGGCAAATCCCATCTCCTCCCCTGGGACCAAACCAAAATGCCCTTCACTCGTGCACACCCATTTTTAAAGCAATTACTTGACTTTTAAAAGAAATTACTTGATTTTTTTTTTTGAAATTACTTGATTTTTTAAAAGAAATTACTTGATTTTTTAAAAGAAATTACTTGATTTTTTTTTTAAAGAAATTACTTGACTTTTTTAAAGGAAATTTCTTGGGTTTTTTGCTCTTCATGCTGTTGCTTTGTGTTCTTGCATGCCCTGGTTTGTGCTTTACCCCTGCAGCTCTTTATCTGCCAGCAGGGATGGCTCCTGTCCTGCTGGTGGGTGGAGATTCGGCTCTGCCTCCTGTTTGGGGAGCATCYCCCTCCTTGCCCTCCCTGCTCCCAGATAAAGCAGCAAGGATGAGCATGCAAATGCTTCTCCCAAGAGGAAATTCCTCTTTTCCACCTCGGCGTGCCATTCCTCATCAGAACAGGAAAACCAACACCAGTGCCTTTGAAAAAAACACCGAATTTGGGGTGTTTTTTTTAAGAGACACGAGAGTCTGTAAAATTTGTGGACTTGCTCCCACTGCCTCAGAGGTTGTAATTAATGATATAATTGGCAAAAAGCCCCAACAAAGTCTGTCGGGTGCGGTGCAAGAGCCTCATCCTGGAGCATTTCCATTCCTGAAAATTATTCATCAGGAAAGGTTAAAACACGAGGAGTTGCAGAGGGATGGGACAGAGTCAGACACGAGGAGTGCACRGACTCAGCCCTGTCCTCTGATAGAAACCTGAGCTCTGGTGTCTCCAGAGAGAATTTACATKATTTTAAATTGTTAAAAGCACTAAATGTGAAGAGAAGGGGCACGTGGGTCTTCCTCCTGGCACKGGCTGGAATTGGGGCTGGAATTGGGGGTGGGGAGTACCCCAGGGAGGGGGTGGGAGGGCTCAGCTGGGGCTGTAACGTAAGTTGTGTTTGCTTCGAATAAAAACAAGCCACTATTTTTTGGAGAATAAATAAATCCGAGTTATTCTCGCTTTCCTGGTTTGGGATGAGGTTTCCAAAAGCTCAAGAGATCAAGGGAATGGGATGGGGAAGGCTCCACAGGGCTCCCCCAGCTGGATTCACTCCTGGGCAGGGTGGGAGTGCATGGCCCGGGTGGGTTTGGAACCCAAAGGTCCCCAAGGTCCCTCCTTGGGGACATCCCCGGGATGGGCTGTTCTGTCCCATCACCCCAACTCCGAGGTGAGGAGGAAAATTCCCGGCTCTGGGGTCCTCCCTGACTCCCATCCAGCTGGATTTTGGGAGATGCTGAATGATCCRGCTTGGGCAGAGCTGGGTGCTCAGCACGACTGAGAAACGAACCCCAGGAGCTGAGAGCAGCCGAAGGTTGTAGTTCCTCACAAAATTTGGTCACTGTGTCATTTTGATCTGTTATTTTTCCCCTCTGGATCGGGACACSTTTCCCCAGGGCTGTGATGTCCCGAGGAAAAGCTGCAGGAAAAGGCCACGGAGCAGCTGGGGCTGGGAGCAGGAGCAGCCCCACAAAGCCCTGCCAGCAGCACTGGAGACATCAAAAGCTGCTCCAAAAAAGAGAGAAAAAAGAAATCCTATAACACTTCAGGGCTTTCTTTTTTATGTTAGCACTGCACTTATTTATGTTACATTTTCTGTGTCTCCCAGAAAGYCTCATGCCAAAGGACAGGCAAATATAAATGATTTCTCCCTCAAATGAAGCTGGGGCCTGGCTGCACGTTGGATTTGGGGGAGCTGAGGCTGATTTAGGCTCTGCCCGTCCTGTCCCGGGGAGCCTGGCAGGGAACAGGGATGAGCAGGGCCAGCCAGAGAGGCCAGGAGGGATTAAACGAGCCTTTATCTCCTTTTGGAAAGGGGAGAGAATTATTTAAATCTCGTTTAAATTGGTGTCTCTAGATCTGGTTCATACCTGCAACTCTTTAATAACATTTCCAATTAAATAGATGAATGCATATTTGATCAGCTCGCATAAATTGGGTCTATTTCCTCTTCCCACTTTTTTCTGCAGGCAAAGGAAAATCTGAAATTAAGATTAATACATTTTTTTCCATGTTTGCCCTCCCCATTTTCCCAGCTGCCCGGACTGGCTGCCTTGTCCTTGTKTTCATTCCAGTTTCTCCTCCTCCCAGCCCACCTGGAAGTGCAGCAGGAGCTTCTCTTTGCCTCCTGCCTCTTCTCACAGGCAGCCAAAACCAGCAAATGTTCCTCGCTGTGATATCCAGAGCAGCTCGAAATCATCTGGGAAAATTAAATTCAGCGAGACACCCTCTTGTATTAATATTTAAAGCATCGTTTGGTGTGTTTGCTGTTTAAACAGATCCGCTGAAGCCCCTCGCATAAAAATAACTTTAATGACATTTCAAAGTCATTTGGAGAATTTCTTGCRCAGATTGTGCGGCGCAGACCCAAACCAGCCCCTGCCTCGGTGAGCCTCCAGGGGCCTGGAGTTAGGGAATGGTTTGGGTGGGAAGAGACCTTAAAGCTCATCCCAGTCCCACCCCCTGCCACGGGCAGGGACACCTCCCACTGTCCCAGGTTGCTCCAAGCCCCATCCAAGCTTGTGTTTGTCCAGCCCCAAGCCCAGATTATCCCTTGGAAYGGGCACAATGTCCCATCCCAGGGATGTGTCGTGGTTCCCGTGACTCCCGAGGGGCTCCCGGGGGGCTCCCGCGGGCTCGTGGCACTGGGAGCCCAGAGCCACCTCTCTGGTGACGCCCTCACCCCAAACTCCAGCCACTGTCCCCAGGGAGGAATKTGGCATTAAACCGATGGTGACAGTCCCCGCGGTCACTCCCCGGCCGCCGCATCCCGGGATTCGTGCACGAACATCCTCCTGCCTTTCTCTTCCCAAGCTCCTCTCACCCCATAACTCGCCAGCYGTCCCTGCAATCCTCTGCCTGCAGCAGGACGGGGTTTCCATGGATTTGCTGCTGTCGGGAGCTGTGTTAAAGCATCCAGGGAGGCGCCAGTGATTCTCTGTCGCCTGGGTGCAGGTGACACCGCCGCCCTGTCCCGGCCCTTCCCCAGCTCCGGGGCTGTRGGACAGGAATTCCCGTGCTTGGAGCAGCCCCGGCAGGGCTGGAGCTCCCTTTGCAGCTTTCCTGGGGGAAAGGGAGATCCAGCCCTGCTGCTGGGAGCTGTCATTAACTCCCACTTGGGCTTGGAATTAATCGGGGAGGCGGCAGCGCCTGCCAAGGCTCCTCGTGTGGCGGGGTGGGAGGGCCGGGAATCCAGAGCCAGGGAGGGCTTGGATGCGAGGAAAAAGCGGGTGCGGAGGGGAGAGCATCACTCAGCCCCGCTGGAGCGTCTGGCACCAGGATTTGGGCACTGCCCGGGGGATCCCGGGGGACACGAGCGATTCCAGCCCCTTCCTTGAAAGCTCTGTGGTCCTGGGGTGGGAGGAGAGGGAAGGGAAGGGAAGGGAAGGGAAGGGAAGGGAAGGGAAGGGAAGGGAAGGGAAGGGAAGGGAAGGGAAGGGAAGGGAAGGG
>JACAXG010000081.1:431811-577415 GCA_018881555.1 Amblyornis subalaris | reverse complement strand
GGAAGAAGGAAAGGGAGGGAAGAAGGAAAGGGAAGAAGGAAAGGGAGGGAAGAAGGAAAGGGAGGGAAGAAGGAAAGGGAGGGGAGCGGAGGGGAAGGAAGAAGGGAAGGAAGAAGGAAAGGGAGGGAAGAAGGAAAGGGAAGAAGGAAAGGGAGGGAAGAAGGAAAGGGAGGGAAGAAGGAAAGGGAGGGGAGGGGAGGGAAGAAGGAAGGAAGGGGGAAGGGAGGGAGGATGGGAAGCACGGAAGGGAGGAAGGAAGGAAGGAAGGCAGGAAGGAAGGCAGGAAGGAAGGAAGGCAGGCAGGCAGGAAGGAAGGAAGGAAGGCAGGAAGGAAGGCAGGAAGGAAGCAAGGAAGGAAGGCAGGAAGGCAGGAAGGAAGGAAGGAAGGCAGGAAGGAAGCAAGGAAGGCAGGAAGGAAGGAAGGAAGGCTGCCAGCGTTTATTTATTTACCCGTAGCTACGGGAGGGGCTCGCTGCCAGCCGGGGTCTCCAGGGAGATGTTCTGTTGGTGCCACCAGCTGTCCCCTGGCATAGAGCGCACGGCTGAGCCGTGACTCACCCAGCCTGGCTCCCATTTCACTCTCACATCTATCCCAGAATGTTCCTTCGGCCCCACAATGCCATCAGAGCCGCCTTTTCCTGGCAAGGCCTGKGGCAGGCAGGTGCGGGTGATGGGCAAAGGGAACAGCCAGGTTAACTCCAGGAATTCCTGCTGCAGGGAGAGGGACAGCAAACAACCTGCAGGGGACACAGGTCCAGGGAGGCAGCAGGGATCCCGACTTCATGCGGGGATAAAAGCCACCAGACTGCTCAGGGATGCCTCTGGAGTCATTGCAGAAACTGCTCTGGGCTTGGATGGATCAGGATCCTCAATATCCGATACTCCAGGAAGCTTCTCCCAGCACAGCTTGTCCCTTAGCCCTGTCCTGTGTCTCCCCCATGGGTGAGCCATGATCCCGCCCTGCAGGGCTCTGTCTGTGAGGAGCTGAGGGAGCTGRGAGGGCTCATCCTGGAGAAAAGGAGGCTCAGGGGGGACCTTCTGGCTCTGCACAACTCCTGACAGGAGGGGGCAGCCRGGGGGGGTCGGGCTCTGCTCCCAGGGAACAGGGACAGGAKGAGAGGGAAACGGCCTCGAGCTGTGCCAGGGAGGGTCAGGTTGGACATCAGGAGGAATTTCCCCATGGAAAGGGTGGTCAGGCCTTGGAACTGCCCAAGGAGGTTTGGAGTCCCCACCCCTGGAGGTGTCCAAGGAAGGCCTGGATGTGGCACTCAGTGCTCAGGGCTGGGGACAAGGTGGGGATGGGGCACAGGCTGGACTCGATGATCCCAGAGGGATTTTCCAACCTCAATGATCCCGTGRTTCCATGAAAACCGGATAAAATATTAAATCACTGGGGACAGGAGCAGGTGGAGGGAAACCTCACAAAGAACTCTGGCAGGTGAGCAATTTGGGGTGCCCTGAGTGCTGCTGGGAGGCTCCTCCATGAGCCCCACGGACATGTTTGGGGTGATTGGGATCCCAAACACCCACCAGAGCCCTCGCCCGCCCCCTGGCTCCGACGCAGCAGCTCCCTGGTGCCCTTTTATATTTTTGGCTGCAGTGGGGGGAGCATCGTGGCTGTTCCAGGCACTGCCCTAGAAGGAGCTGGGAAGCAGCTGGGGAAAGGCTGGAGAGAGGGAGAGCCTTGGGGCCGCATTCCCCAGATTAGATTAGAGCTCAGCCCTCACAGGGGCCAGGCCAGCCAAAGCTAAAGCTGCAGCTAAGTTGGGACCCCAGCCACGAAGAGCTTCCAAAAATAAAGCAAAGTGGATCAGAGGGACTGGAGAGGGGCTGGGATGCTGCTTGGAAGCATGGGGATTAGGAGGAAATGAGCTGTCACTCAGTGGGAGAGGATTCCCACCCCAAAAGCACCCCCTGAAATGTCAGAGGTGACAGGAATTGGACGGGGGAGGTGGAATTTGAGCGTTGCCACCACGCAGGAGGCAAAACACCAGCCCTGCCCCGCAGGAAAGTATTTGAGGCTTAAAAAGAAATAAAATCCTGCCCCGTGGAAGATACATGTTCCACGGATAGGATGTCTTGGAATTTGTCAAATCCTCGGTGGCGCTGCTGCCGCAGAGCTCGCGGTGCCAGCTCCGTCAGTCACCACCTCGGCAACGACTCCTCAAAGGGGTGCCCTGTCCCCAAAATCTGCACCCGAGGTGGCACCGAGGGAAAGCTCCAGAGGATATCCAGCACRGCAAGGCGGGCTGAGGGCAAGGGAGCTGCGAAGAACAGCCAGGATTCATTATCTGTCATCCTGCATTATTAATTTGCCGTGATAATAAATGATCTGCCCAACGGCAGGGATTCATTTCGCTTTGGAATGGTGCAGGCTCTTCCCARGGCTCTGAAAAGCTGGATGTGGCAGGATCACAAAGGCTGAGTCGGCCCCAAAGCAGGTATTCCCACTGATTTGATTTTTATGGAATACGGCTCATCCTCCTCAAACTAAGAGCAGGTTTTCCCACTAATGCTGACTGAACACTCAAACAAATGCAGCTGAATATTCCATATTTATTCAGAGTTTGCTGGTGGTGGGTCCTGAGCTAAGTGCAGAACCCACAGTGCTGGAGGTTTGATTTCCAACGTGCTTTGATTCCAAAATCCTGCACAGCCACACAATTCCCATTTCCTTTGCCCCGTGGCATGGCTGGGATTGGGCCATGGGAAAACCTTACTGAGGTTTTCCTTCAGCTCAGCCCAGGTAGGATTGATACAAACTGCAAATGATTGAAATTTGGAGTGAAGAGCTGGAAGAATTTMATATAATTCCAAAGGAGAAAAAAAAAAAAAGAGGGAAAACCCCTCCAACCCAGACATATCCCAGTGCACTGGGAATTTATGGAACACTCGGGCAAGGGCGAGGAAAAAGGCAGAACAATGGGAGAAGCAGCACTGCTGCCCWCTGTGAATTCCCATTTCAAATATTTGGGAGAAGGGTCTGGCTTGCATTTACAGCTCCAACAATGGGATTTCCCCCTGTCCAGCTCCTGTGCCCAGAGTCCTGGACGGGCAGGGTGGGAGGAACCACAAGTCTCCTCCTGGGATGCTCCAGCTGGTCCATGAGGCCAAACCCGCCAGAACCATGGATTTTCCAGCAAAATAGCCACAACCCCTTCCCCTCTTGCTTGAGCCAGGCCCGTGGTCCTTCAAGGTCAGCGAGAGAATCCTCTGGCAGAGGAGGGAGAGGGATGAGACGGGAGGGAGGTGCCCGGTGCCAGCCGCCTGTCACCCCAAGGGATAAATACACACTTGTGCTTCCAGGATTTTCCATCCATTGCTCATCCCGCCCACCGCGAAGGTGTCACTTCATTCGAAATTAAAAGGGGAGCGAGAGGGACGGCCGAAAGGAGCTGGAGAAAGGAGGGGAAGGAGGTGACACCCGAGAGCCGCGGGACACCCAACCCCGTCCAGCCCCTGCCGCCGCCGCTTTGTTCCATTTTTAGCTCCCGACAACTGCGCCCGGGGCAGGAACTCCCGGCTCCGTTTGCCCTCCTCCCTCCGCTCCCGGAGCTCTCAGAAATCCYTCTTTCCCTCTCCCGGCGGGCACGGCTCGGTCCCGGTGTCCAGGGGAAGATGGCAGAGAAGCAGGAGGAGCCCAGCAGCGCCCAGAACGGGGAACCCGACAACGCCGAGGAGGGCGAGGGCAAGAAGAAGAAGGTGAAGAGGGAGGACCTGCCACCCTTTGAGATCGTGACAGGGTAAGAGATCGCGATTTAAATGTGGGCCGGGGGTGGTCAGAGAGCTCTGCCTCAGCTTTTGCGTCGGGGCAACACCGGCAGCATCTTCCGCCGCTGCGTTTCTGAACGGCCTTAAATGGTTYGGATTTACTGTGGGATTTTGTGAAAAGTTTTGCTGAGTTGCAGGGGATGGAGTCACACCAGGCGGGCACAGAAATGCACTTGTTWTATAGAAACAGCTCCGTCCCCGCAGGGCTGGTTCCCTCCCAGTCCCGCTGCCGGGATGGGGATGGAGGTGCTGGCTTTGATGAGAGCTCAGTATCGATTCCTCGCTGTGATCAATGGCTCTCGTCTGAGAGCTTCTCCACCTGTGGATTAGGAAAAACACCCCTGCTATGGCTGATTGGCTCGATGGGCCTGAGGGACAGATTGTTCGAGAGACCTAAAGGTTCACATTTTCAAGGGCTCCACAGCCACAGCTGGAACCTGACTTTCAYAAGGCAAAAAAAAAAACCAGCCCGACTTGCAGAAAGGCTCCAAAACAAGAGGCAGCAGGGAGCCTGGCCTTTGGAAAAGCTGGATATCACAGGGATCTGGTGGAAGCTGAACTCTCAGCCATAATTGACAGCTGCAAGTAGCAAAAAACCCTCAGCCTCTGCTCCCTCCGAGCGTTTCCAAACGCTCCCTGGAGGAGCAGCAGGATGTGTCCTTCTCCCCTCACGTTTCCCTTATCTGTCACCAAAGGAGTGTCCCAGCAAATAAAGCAAACCCATGACTTCTTCCAGCCGCTTAAAAGGAAAGCTCAGACCTCCAAAATATCCCCTGGAATCCTTCTGCCTGTGCCACAGGCTCTGGTAGGGAAAATCCTGCAGGTGAAATTTGACTGCTTGTTCYGACCAGGATGAATGAGCACCTCTGACTGTCACAAAATTAGGTTAAATTCCTGCACAGGGCTGGAAAAAAATCTCCATTTTCTTCTCAAAAAGAATCAGAAGTTGTGAAAAAAAATCCCTTCTTGGGGTGGTCTGTGTCACATAATCACAGAATAATAATGTCTGCAAAGAAGTGGCTTTTAAGGAAATACATCCCTCTACTAGGAATGGAGCTAAGGCACCAAAAATCGTGGRTATAAACCACTGGACCAAGTTCTGAACACTTCAGGCATGTACCAAAATGAATTTTAATGAGGAAATTGGATTTTTCAGCCCTAGAACACTCAACCTGTAGTTACAAATGCTGAGGAACTGAGCAGCATGGTCAAATTTCCCTGCTGAAAACACTTCCTTAGCATCATCCTGCAATTAAATTTGTTGAAATGCCACGGGTGTTACGGGATTTGACAGGATTTTCCACCCCGGGGAGGTGAGAGTGAGGAAGTGAAGCAGAAATCCTAAAAGGCCCCACAAGAGGCCCAGAAACCCCAGGGATTTTTCCTTTCACTTTAAGGAGCACACCGGGAATTCAGACCAGGCCTCGACCTGGGATCACCGCGTGGATTTTTCCAACGATTTACAAATTTCCAGCCAATCGAGCCAGTTCTGTGAGTGATGGGGAGACACAAGTGCAGCTGTGGAAGCAGCACTTAAAGCCAATTAYGCTGCATTTCAGCTTTAGCCCTTGGATTAGGAGCATCTCAGCACTCCCAGCCAAGTTCTCAGCCTGCTCCTTATAGCTCCGAGGGCTCTGGCTTCCAGGAAACCCTGGGAAGCCAATTACTCTCTTTAAGAATATTAACCCATTTTGTTTGGCTGAACAGGGAGCTGGATGCCTGTAATCCCAATCCGTGAGCATTTCCTGATGTTTGACACATTTATTTAAGCTTTCCCCAGGTGCAAGTGAGGCTCCTTGTAGGAATTACGCCTTGGGCCCTSTTACTTGTTCAGATAATCCACATTTTAATTCCCTCATTAGAACTTTTCTTTCCTGTCTGACAGTGCAGGGGTCACACTGGGCTCTTTCCTCCAGCCCCCCTGATTTCAGCAACTTCAATCCCAGGCTGAGGATTCCACCTCAAAGTTTCATTTTTGTTGTCTCAGTATGATCTGACACTTTGCTACTCAGGGGAAGCTTTGATAAATTGGGTTGGAGCATTTAGAAATCCCTAAAAATCCCCATTTAATGATGCTCTTCAGAGCAGCTGGAGAAGGAAGATTTCAACTTTGACCTGTCCCATCCCCAGGTGAGCTGTGCCAGCCTGGTGTCAGAGCAGGTGGTTTATATTGAATAGTGTGGGAATTCAGTTTTTAAAGGAATTTCCATGCACATTTTCACTCTCTACAACCCCCCTGGCAGGAGGCTGGAGCCAGGTGGGGATCAGCCTCTTCTCCCAGGCAACAGGATCAGGGCAAATGGCCTCAAGTTGTGCCAGGAGAGGTTCAGGCTGGACATCAGGAGGAATTTCTTCACGGAAAGCATTCGCAGGCATTGGAATGAGCTGCCTGAGTGTTGTTTATATCCTTTATTGGAATGCTATTAATTGAACTAATGCACATTCCATATCGCTGGGAGCGCAGATTGAGGTGAACATCCCAGATAATCTCAGGCACACGCCGAGATAAGCAATAAAATCCATCTGGAAGGGCTGGCTAAATCCAGCTCCCAGTCAATCCATCCTGAGTCAATCCATCCTGGAGCAGGTTGCTGCTGCTTCAGTTGTTCCATGAAAACCCAGAGCCAACCTCGTCACTGCTGTGACCCCTTTGCTGTCCGAGAGTTAAATCAGGAATTAAATTCCCTGTGCCTCCCACGTATTTAAAAACCTGATGTTATTGTAAAACAACTCATTGCAACATCACTCTGGAACGGGTGGCTCATCTGACTCACCGTGGCTGCCCTTCAAAAATCCATTAATTAATCATTGGCCCCAGAACCACTCATTATCCAGGATATAAAGCAGGAAAAGCACGATTCTTGGAAGCACATGCCTTTTTTCACTCTTTTCCATCACATTCCATTCCCCTGTGTCCAGAGCCATCCCCTGGGATCTTCCATCACCAGCTGTAGTCTCCTCACTTATTTGGAACCACAGGAGGGAAGAAGCTCACAATAAATTAAAAAAGTAGGTGAAGTTTATCAGTARGGACTCCAGCAGGAAATCCACCTTTTCCTAGCAAAGCTGGATTTGATCTTGGATATTTTATCACCTTTATAAACCTTKYAACACAGAGAAATCAGGGGAGATGCAGTGATTTGTCCACCCTCCCACACAGGGGCGATCCGACAGCGCGACCCTCGCCTAAACCCSCCCCCTCTCCCCGCAGGGAACGTCTCCCGGCCATCTTCTTCAAATTCCAGTTCCGCAACGTGGAGTACAGCTCGGGCAGGAACAAAACCTTCCTGTGCTACGTGGTGGAGACGCAGGGCAAGGAGCCGGTGACCAGCAGGGGCTACCTGGAGGACGAGCACGCGGCCGCCCACGCCGAGATGGCCTTCCTGGACAGCATCCTGCCCGCGTGCCAGCCCGGGGCCCGCCACGACGTCACCTGGTACGTGTCCTCCAGCCCCTGCGTCACCTGCGCCGAGAGGATCAGCGAGACCCTGCGCAAGAACAAAGGGCTGCGCCTCACCATCATGGTGGGCAGGCTCTTCATGTGGGAGCAGCCCGAGATGCAGGCGGCCCTGAGGAACATGAAGGCTGCCGGCTGCAAGCTGAGGATTATGAAGCCTCAAGACTTTGAGTATGTGTGGAAGAACTTTGTGGAGCAGGAGGAAGGGGAGGAGGCCAAGTCGTTCGTGCCGTGGGAGGATATTCAGGAGAATTTTCAGTACTACGAGGAGAAGCTGGCTGAGATCTTGCATTGAGGGGCGGGTGAGTGAGGGGTCCCGGGGGACTCCTTGTTAAATTAACTCTCCTCTCTTTAATTTGGGTTGTTAAGTCATAATCCAGAGCCAATTTCTGTTACTGTCACCTGGATATTGGTAACAACCCCAGGCAGTCACTTTCCCCTTCCACAGCAGGTTCCTAAGGGATTTAGAGCTTTTCTGTTTTCTCCTCGTAGGAATAAAGAAGTTCCAGGGTCACCAGAACACCTCCCTCTTCCTCTCATGGATGATATTCAGCACAACAGGGAGAGAACGTAGAGCAAAGGCGATTTTCCTCATCCCCAAAGTCTAATCCTAAAAAATGCCACCATTAAAGGAAATCCCAATTGTTGCAGAACTCCTTTTTTTATGGTGTACTAAAGAGTCACTTGTTTGAGTCTCTAACACATCTCTCTTTTCCCTTGCCCACCACCAGAAAAGATCCATGAAGAGATGTGACAGACCCGGACACCTGGGACAGTCCTGCTTCCCAAAGCTTTGATTCCAGCAGGATGGAGAACCAACTTCTGGAAGACAAGGCCCTGCAGGACTACAAACACACACACACRACACAGACCTCTGGTGTTTGGGATTTTTTGGGTGTATTTTGTCCCTCCCCCTCCCTGCCCCAACCAAACCCATGCTGTGGTGAAAGGGATGGCAGTGACCCACAGACAGGCTGTGGGATCACATTCTGGGAATACTTCATGGGAAAGGATCTTAGAACAAAGCATTAATAAGCACATACTTCATAAATGGGCAAAAGAAAGGGATTTAAGGTGAAAAAGAAGTTTTCTCCCTCTGCTCTCCTTAACAGTCAGAGCTGTGAATTAATTCAGGGCCTACAGCTCTCTTCCAAATCATGATGGAGCCCAAGAACTCGATTTCAAACATCCCCTTGTGCAATGATGTTTGGGATATAAACCTGGGAAAAGCAAAGTGAAATAAAATGGGAAGTCACTGCAAAAGCCAAAGCACTGTTTATTCCTTCTTCTCTACTTGCACCAAGTCCTAAATTGAACCTGACAAGTTCGAGTTCAAGGACAACCCGGGACAGCCACACAGGGAATATTTCATAGCTGAGAAGGGAGAACTAAATGCCAAAAAAATATCCAGAGTACACACAAGGATCACTTTCCACGTCAAACAAGGCTCACAGGGATGCCATCAGTAAGGAACTTTGTCAGTAGAACTTAAATGCAGACATAAATAAGGGTGAGCACTGACTCCATGAGCAGCCTCAATGCCTGCTCTGGATCAGCTCATTCCTCCAAGTTCCTCCTTGTCCAAGGTTATTTTTCCCAGCTGTGCATTCAGCAATTCACCACCAAACAAAATATGGCCAAGGAACAGGGAGGGTAAGGACAGGGAGCTCTTAAAGACACACACAGGATTTGCAGCAGCAAAAAACCCCACAGAACTGACTAACCCAGTCCCTTCCCGAGGAAATCCAATCGGGAGCCCTGTCATGCTACAAACTTCCCCACTCTTATGTCCCATTTTTATGTTTATTCAACACAACTGGCACTTTTCTGGGCATTCAGAATGAGAGAAGTGAAGAAGATTTGTTATTGTGGGAGGGTGGGAAACCAAACACCAAGTAAAAGTCTGTGAAAGTTCCTCAGTTCTGGAACAAACTCTTCCAAATCAGGAGTTTTCCACCAATCTGATGAACCAGGTTATTTATTTGCTTTTGATTTGGGTGACAAACATCAACTTACATGTAACACCTAGACTACAAATGCAGTGAACAAAGAAATGTGAAAATTCAACTTAAACTCCATCCTCTTGAGTTTTTAGAGCACATCAGTCATTCACCTGTTTGGATCCTCACCAAAGTGAGCTCTGCAGACTACAAATTACATAGATGCTGTACAAAACACACCCACCAGGTGTACTTACACACCTCCAGCATTCCCAGCAAGCCCAGCTTGTCCCCAGAACAGCCACAGGTACTGATCCAACAGCAGGGCACTATTTATTGAACATCACAGCATGATCCTCAGTGAGCACAATCTCAGCAAACCCAATTTGTGGCCAGAAGGGAGAAATGAAACTGCTACACCTGTAAGAGCAGGTGAGTGACCCCAGTGCCAGGCAGGAAATTGCAAACACAACGAAGCAGGAGCTACAGGGCTGCCTGGGGCAGCTCATCAGCACCAACCCCAACAAGAAACCCCAATGGCAGCAGCCGTTTCACTGCGTGGAGCCCCAGTGACACCTGCTGGCTGCTGGGACACACTGGGAGCTCCCCGAGGGTTGCCACAGCACCGCTGCCTCTTTCTAATTAACACCCCAAATTAACTTCTCTGGAGCTTGCTGCTGCTGGAAGCTCCTGTCACTGTCACACCAGTGACACCCTGATGCAGAATGTGCCCCCCACGCAGCTCCCCCCTTGTCAGTTCACGGGTTCTGCTCCCAAAATTGGGGGGAAATGGG
Source organism: Amblyornis subalaris (assembly GCA_018881555.1). Taxonomy (NCBI): domain Eukaryota; kingdom Metazoa; phylum Chordata; class Aves; order Passeriformes; family Ptilonorhynchidae; genus Amblyornis; species Amblyornis subalaris. The sequence goes on along the minus strand of JACAXG010000081.1, from coordinate 567,453 downwards.
GCTTTTTGACTCTTCTGCTCACAGGCTGTAAACTGTGATCTTGATGTCAGTGTTCTCAAACACTTCCTCGAGGATGGCTGACACTTTTTCCCACTCCAGGCCGTCGAGTCCACATCCAATCCTGGAAGATAAAGCACCAAAAGAGCTGTGGGGCCTCGTGCTGTGCCCAACCAGCCCTCGGGGCAGCTGCAGTTGCAGGTGGCCCTGACTCAGCTCCCCACAAACCCACAGTGAGAAGGAAAGAACTCAAACTTGTTTTGCTATTATTGAAACGTACTGGGAAACGCAAATTACATTTGCCCAGTTGAACAGAGGAGTTGGATAGAGGTGGATACTTGAATTCTTATTTCATACCTCAAACACCCTTCTGGGCATGAACATCCAAGTAGTGACACCAGCGTGCCTCACCTGGGCATGGAGATGTCGGTGACCCCGTTGTTCAGGCAGTGAGCTCTCATGGCCTCCAAACTCTTCCGCATGTTCTCATACGTTGGTTTGTGAGAAACCTTCTGCTTTGTAATCTGCAGAAAGATGTAAAAGCTCAGTTGCGCCTTTGGCATGACCACTGCAAACTACTGCCCATTATAAAACACACATTCCATGACATCCCGAAACTCCACACCCAGACTTGCTCATCTTGGCTTGAACAAAGAACTTCATTTCACGGCTTAAAATGCTCTAATTTAGCAGGCAGTTCCGTCCAAGGAAAGGTGAAATGTAAATGCACAGGAATAGATTGGCTGTTCTTCAACCAGCAATGTTTGAGGACACATCTCTCAGTTCTTACTGAGAGGAACATTCCAGAAACTCTCTTCCAGTGCCTGAAGAGAGCCAACAAGATGCAGAGAGACTATTTACAAGGGCCTGGAAGTGTCAAGACAAGGGGGAATGGCTTCCCACTGCCAGAAGGCAGGGTTAGATGGGATATTGCGAAGAAATTTTTGGCTGTTAGGGTGGTGAGGCCCTGGCACAGGTTGCCCAGAGCAGCTGTGGCTGCCCCTGGATCCCCAGAAGTATCCAAGGCCAGGCTGGACGTGGCTTGGAGCAGCGTGGGATAGTGGAAGGTGTCCCTGCCCATGGCAGGAGGTGGGATGAGACGGGCTTTAAGGTCCCTTCCCACCCAAACCATTCTGTGATTCCGTGATTCCACGAACATGACCAAAACCCCCACAGCTATTAAAGCCTGATATGTGACACAGATCAGCTGCAGGGAGGTGCCCCAGTGACACTCCAGCCCTTACCAGGTAGTAAATGTACCGCTCGTCCCTCTGCAGAACCGCCACCTCTCCTGTCTTCTTATCTAAAGCACAGAAATCAAGGTGTTTTTAAAACAGCCACACTCCATAACCCCAAGCAGCTCACACACCCTCCCTGCTGGAAATCGGGAGCTCCTGCACGTGCCACTCACGTTGATCCAGGAGCTCCTGGACGCCTCCAAACTTCTTCTTGAAGAGCACGGCGATGCCGGCGCCCATGCGGCAATCCTCGCTGATGCAGTGAGCCAGGGCGTCTGTGCCGGGGCACGAGAACAGGTCCCCCTTCACACACCTGATCTGCAGAGCAGGGGGCAACAAAACCTCCTGAGACAGCACACTCGGCTCTGCTGAGTGGGAGCTGGGCAGTGAGAGGGTGAGGGTTTGAGTTTGCTGTGCAGGGCAACAGTGTTTGAGCTGGCACGGGCTACAAACCCCACACGTGGAATTACAAACCCCATATACAAAATTACAAACCAAATTCACAGAATGACAAACATACTACACAGAACTACAAACCCAATATAGAGAATTACACACTCCACTACAGAGAATTATAACCCCACTCTACAGGTAACTACCTTTAGACAAGATCGTTTATGAGTATCACGTGCCAGCTCAGCAGCTAATTTTACAAAATCAAAGCTTAAAAGGGTAATTATGTGACAGAGAGCACAGCTGGATTAGTGAAACCCTCCCTAGCAGCACCAGTGCCAGGTGTCACAAGGTGTTCAGTCAGGCAGGTGAGCTCTGTGCTGCTGTACAGCACCTGCCTCACTGACATTACACTTAAAAGCACATCGAATTCAGCACTAGCAGCCACTTTGCTCCCAAAAGCTGCAGGATGCAGCCAGTGCAGCACTGTCAGGGCTCTAATAAGGGGAAAGCCGATTTGCACAGACAATATCCCGTGTAACCCATTTCCTACGCACTCTCTCCTCCTGATCCTTGGAGAAGTGGGTGGCCATGGTAACGTGGGGTATGGAGAAGGCTCCTGCGGCTGGAAAGATGAGAGAAAAACAATTATTAGGACCCCAAGCTAGGCAGCAAGAGTGTGTCAGAGGGGCGAGAGCAAGCCTGATTTATCTGTGCCAGCGGGACAAACATGACACCCCTGAAGCTGCCGGTGCCCCTGACCCTGTGCCGCTGCGCCCACAGCTCTGGCCCGGGAGGAGGCCCCAACCCGCCCTCCTCCTTCTCCTCATCATCATCACCACCCTCCTCCTCCTCCTCCTCCTCCTCCTCCTCCTCCTCCTCCCGCCACTCAGGGCCCCTCAGCCCCGCACCCGCGGGGCGCACAGCGATCAACCGGGCCGGGCCCGCGGCCTGCGCCACGCCGAGCCTGCCCAGCACCGCCCACATCGCTCCGGCCGCGCCGCAAGGGCGGCCCCGCCTCAGAGCGACACTGGCGGTACCGCCTCAGGGGGACACTGGCGGTACCGCCTCGAGGGGTCAGGGCGGCCCCGCCTCAGGGCGAAATGGCGGATCCGCCTCACGGGGACTTGGCGGGTCCTCCTCAGCCTGCACGGCGGTATCGCCTCACACAATATGGTGGTCCTGCCTTACTCAACACGGCGGTATCGCTTCACGGGGACACGGCGGTGTCACCTCCCACAAGATGGCGGCCCCGCCTCACGGAGACACGGCGGTACCGCCTCACACAACATGGCGGTAACAGCCCCACACAACATGGCGGCGACATCCCCACACAACATGGCGGCCGCGCCGCTCCGTGCGCGCGGGCGGACCCTCTCCATGGTAGCGGCCCAGAACATTCCGGGTCGGGGGGCGGAGCCCGGGGCTGGCGCGGGGCCGCCCGGGGGCCCGGCCCGCGCGTGCGCGCCGCGGGCCCCGCGCAGGCGCAGCGGCGTCGGGCGGGGCGAGGCGCGCGGTTGGGCGGCCGCTGCCGGGCGGGGCCCCGCCCCTCGCTCCCTTTGTCCGCGGTTGGGCGCCATTTTGCGCGGCGGGCGAGTGCGGGCGCTGATTGGGCTTCGGGGCCCCGCGGCGGAGCCAATCAGCGCGGGGCGCGGACCGGGCAGCGCGGCACGGTGAGCGCGAGCGGCCAATATGGAGCCCCCGCGCGCCGGGATTGGCGGGGCCGCGGCCACTCAGGGGCTGAGGGCTGAGGGCTGAGGGGGGGAACCGGGGCCGGGCCGGGCTCGGCCGCGCTGGGGCCGCGGGGGAGCCGGGGGCGCGGGGCCGCGCGGAGCTGAGAGCGGCGGCCGGCGCGGAGTCGGGTGCTCCGGAGTCGGGGGCGCGGGGCAGAGAAGGCGGCGGGGGGCCCGGCCTCCCCCGCTGGGGCCCGGAGCCCGCAGCGCCCCGCCCCGCCCTCCCCGGGAGCCTCCCCGCTGGCACGAGGGCCCGCGCTGCCCCGTCCGGTCCGGGGGTGTGCGCGGTGCCGCCTCCTCAGATGTGTCCAGGCACGCGGTGCTTCGGCAGCAGGACCGGCTCTGGGGGCAGCGAGGGGCCCGAGTACACCGAGAGACCCCCGGGCCGGGGCTTTGCTTAGTGAAACAACAGCCTCGGTTATTCCCTGGCTTCCACAAAGAGTCAGGAGCTGAGCCTGTGCACCACATGTGGTGCTTAACCCGCCCCCTCCGCGCTGCCGCTGTGAAATCCTGGCCTTGGCGTGGGCGTCGGGCTCCGCTGTGTCCTTGGAGCACAGGGATCCTACGGGAACGGCACAGGCTCTGTCCTGGAAACTTCTGTCCGTTCCGGAGCTCTGCTCCAGGGTGTGACCCGTTTAAAATGATGCTGTCGAGCTCTCAGACCCTTCATTGCACTGGTTTGCTCTTAGTGTAGATTGTTTGTTGAGGAAACTGTTACTGGTGTGGCTTTTATGGTCACATACATATATTTGAATGTGGTTTTGGGGGCTGTCCTGTGCAGGGCCAGCAGTTTGATGATCCTAAAGGGTCCCTTCCAACTCAAGATATTTGTAATATATATATATATATAGTGTTTGTATGAATGTCTGCTACTGGAACACTCCCTCGTTCCCAGTGCATTCCCGGTGAGGAGGAGTTGCCCATGAGCTCACTGGGGGCGGAGCTGCCATCCTCTGCCATTGATAGATCCCTCATCTTTAAATTTTAACTTGGATACTCTGTGTTTAATGAAGGGGATGAGATAATCCCTTAGAGGAAGATGATCCCGCACAGGTAAAACTTTGTCTATAACTTCGGGCAGCTGGTGCAGAGTGTTGGGATTACAGTGCTGTTAATATTTTAATGAAATGTTTTAATTTAGAGCAGAAACGAAGTTTCCAGTGCAAAATTGAAATGAGAACCAGACAGCAGCATCTCCAGAAAGAATATTTACCTCCTTTTATTCTGTGAAAACCTCAGTAAATGGGCAAAGGACAGAGCAGCAGTAACCACAGCAGCTGGTACAGAGAGYCTATGACTAAATCCTGTCAGCATTCCATGGAAAATCGAGGGAGCCTGAGGTTTTGTTGCTTTAGACTTGGAAAATTAAAGTTCCAGGCTGCGCTTTCTTTCACTGATGTAGCAGGAACTTGTTCAGTTGTGACATAAATCAAACACCTCACTACAGGAGCAGTAAGAATTCTTCCCTTGCTGGGCCAATGAGGAGAGAAGCAGTGGGATGGAAAAGATGTTTTATTTCAGTAAAGTGGTGTTGATGTGTGCCGGGAAAGGGCCAAGGAATGAGAGGCAGCAAGAGGACGGAGGTGCTGGCAAATCTGGTGATTCTCAAAATACGTGAAGAATATATTTGAATATATAAATTCTTCTTTAGAGAAGAAATCCTTCCCTGTGAGGGTGGGGAGGCCCTGGCACAGGTTGCCCAGAGAAGCTGTGGCTGCCCCATCCCTGGAAGTGTCCAAGGCCAGGCTGGACAGGGCTTGGAGCAACCTGGGATAGTGGAAGGACTGGATGGGATTGGAGGTCACTTCCCACCCAAACCATTCTGGGATTCTATGAAAGTAGGAGAGTGTGGTGTGTAGTGGGGGAGGGACAGAAACCTTCCCAGCTCTGCTGAATGTTTGAAGTGCAGTTTGGTTTCGCACCCAAAGGTTGTATTTCCCAGCAGTGACACTCCCCCGTGTGCCGCTGGCTGGAGCCCAGGGTGTGCAGGCTCAGAGAACTGCTGGAGTCCCTGCAGATCAGGACAGAATTGAGGTGGTTTTGCTGCTCACTCAGGTTGGATGTGCCTGCAGTGCCACCTCTGTTTATGGCTGGGATGGAGCACTCTGGGAGAGATCCTGCCCTGGGGGCAGCTCGTGGTTTGGTTTGCTTTGCTTTGCAGCTGCTGGGAGAGAACAGGAATTCCCAAGCCTTGGGACGGTGATCACCTGCTCTTTGCCTTGTCTTGCCAGGGGCTGAGGCACCATGGAGCAGTACACGGCCAACAGCAGCAGCTCCACGGAGCAGATCGTGGTGCAGGCCGGGCAGATCCAGCAGCAGGTACGGAATGTGGGAATGTGGGAACCTTTGGTACCCCTCAGAGGGTCACGGCAGCACTGAGGGGCTTTCTGATCCTGCCTGGGGACCTGTTCACCTGGCTTCTGTCACCTGGGCAGTGATGTCACTGGCCTGGAAGTCACAGTAAATGTGGTTTTTAAAATATACTTATTATAAAATTAAATTGCAGGTACACAAGGGACCAAATTTGAGTGTAGCAGGGAGTTTGCAAACTGGTAGTGATGTGGGGAAAGTGAAATATAAAAACATAAAAAGATGTTAACACATCTCTGAAAGTGGAGGAAACAGAGTATTAACAGGAGCAGTCACTTGTCCACAAGAACAAGGTAGATTCCCCCCAAATTGAAACAGGTTTTGTTCAAGCCCACAGAGGTTTCCTCCAGCTTTCTCAAATGAAGTATTTATTTGGATTCTTTGTTTTAGAACTACAGGTGGAGCAAAACAAACATACACAACAGAAATTAAACCAACCATGGAGCTTTGGATGAATTATCCCTCCCACAAAGAAATTCATGTTCCAATGTGCAAAATATTGGGGCTGAGTTTTAAGGACTTATTGATTTTTGCTGTCAAGCTTGCCATATTCAGATTTAATGATGTATTTTCAGCTGCTGCTGAATTTTTGTTGCATCTTCTGTTTGCTCTAGTTCCAGGCAAGAGGAGTTTGGTGGTTTGTCATGCAATGGGATGAGCCCCTGGATCATCAGGGAAATCTGCTTTGCTTTGGCTTCAGCAGGGACCAAATCCTTCCTCTGGGTTTAGCTGAAGTTGACTTTTTCAGCCAGAACAAGATTGCACTTGAGATGAAAACATTTTATATTAAGGCTTATCAAAAATACCTGTTTGCAGCAGATAACCAAAGATGTGTTTGGTTTTATTGACACTTTCTAGGTAAAAAGGAGATAAAACCATCCCTTGGCTTTCATTTTCAGTACAGGCTCTTAAAGCCTGGCTTTGACATGGAACATTTTTCTAAAATAAGTTGTTGTACCAGGCTGTTACAGCACTTAGGAAGGAGCTGTCCTTCATCTCCCCATGCTAACACAGTCACAGGAAGTATTTTGGGACTCTTAGCAAAGCAGCTAAAGATAGAAAAGGCTTTTAGCTCTGGCTGCTCCTGCAGCCTCTCCAGCCTGTCCCTCGGGGTCACTGGTGGGCAGCCATCGGCACGGGGGTGGCAGAGATGAGCTCAGACTGTGCTGCAGGAGGGGCTTTGTGGCCTTGGCTGTGACAAACCAGTGTGCCCAAAATCTGGAACCCTTCCCAGTGAGAAACCTGGGCAGTGAGCAGACTAACACCCTGAAACTGGGCTTTAAATCCTACAAAACGATCCCTCCTGTTCCTCGTGAGTGAATTGAGTTGGGATATTGAAGCCTGTCGGTGCCACGTGCAGTTCCAGGGAAGTCCATCCTTAGGTTTGCTAAAATTCCCGTTCCTCACGTTCCGAGAGCAGTGTGTATGGATCCCGAACTCCCCTTGTCCCAGCAGTGTGTCGTGTCGTGTCAGAGCTGTGCATTTCCGTGTTTCAAGCTCTCCCTGTTCCTGTTCCCAGCAGCAGGGAGGTGTCACAGCTGTCCAGCTGCAGACTGAGGCCCAGGTGGCATCGGCCTCAGGCCAGCAAGTCCAGACCCTCCAGGTAGTGGTGACCTCTCTGATCGTGTTTCTGAGCACTGCATGACCCTCCCCAGCACCACATATCTAATGCTGTGTTTTTCCCAGGGTTTCTGTAGGAACAGGGGATGTGGAACAGGAATCTGTGTTGGGTGCTGGGTGTAGGGTTTGCCATGGGATTGGAGCTGTTCCTGGGGTCTCGGGTGCATGCCAGGAATTCTGGAAGTGAATTGTGGTTAAATATTTTCAAGGGAAAAAACACTAAAACGAGGAAGGAACAGTCAGGATAAACCCCAAAGATTTCCTGCAATTCCAAGGAAATGAGGGTTCTGAGCTCCTCTCTGAGGAGAGCTCTGCCTTCACTACAGGAGACAGACAGAGGTGGTRGGGGAGTGTGAGCTTGAACAGTGGAACCTTCTCACCTGTGACTAAAAGGGCACCTGGGGACGATATTGGCTTCTCTGGCATGGAGAGATCCAATTTCTTATTTACCTGTGAACAACACAGGGCAACCCAGGAGCTGTGTGGATCCAAACAGTAAATACATCCCAGATTGGAAAGAAATTATTTGTTTCAGTGTGAAGCATTTTCTGTCTTGCAGCCTTTACTTCCTTAACTCACCCAGGCTTTCCAGGAGCCCTTTTTAGAGCAGTTGGCAGACCCTGGGCAGCCGTAGCAGTTTTGCACTCAGTAGTTTGGTTTTCAATTCCTCAGAGCAGGAGAGTTCCAAGGGGCTGGAAGGGCCTTGCCAGGTGTGAAGTTAACACAGCATTTTTTATGTTCAGAGTTACAATCTCAAGCGCTGCCTGACTTGGATTGCTGGGTCACTGTGGCCTCTGGTTGTTGTTATGTTCTCCCCACCCTTTTTTTTTTTGTTTGTTTTGCCTTGCTCTAATTCATTAACAAAAATCCTGGAATGTCTCATTTTCCTTTCTGCTTCTTGGATCTTGTGCTGCTGCCTGTGCTTCTCTGTGCTGACCTGAGCATGCTCCTCCCTGTGTGATCCAGTCCCGGGGCTGAGGGCTTTGGATGGGACAGGGCAGTGTCCCAGTGGTGACCTGTGAAGTCAAATTTCCAAAGCAGTTACCCCAGCTGGAGTGGTCTCCTCACCCCCTGAGGTGTGTGAGCCCTGCAGRGTTCACTCTGTTCAGATCCCCCCAGCTCCTGCAGCTTCCTGGGATTCCCAGGGAGAAACCCAGGAACTTGGTGGCTTTCCACCATGTGGTGTTGCTCTTGTTCCTAAACAACTCAGAGCTTGTGAGTGATTCCCGAGTCCATGAGACTCATTTTGTGGAGATAGAGCATTTTCCAGGATATGTTTGGGGAATCTGGGGACTTGGCAGGTGAGGGTGTTTAAACAGAGAGGTTTTCCCCTTGTTTTTCTTTTCATGGGCATTTTTCCCAGTGGCCAGACATGTACCTGGTCCAAGAGTCCAGAGACTCTCATACCAAAGTTATAGAATTCCAGACTGGTTTGGGTGGGAAGGGGCCTTAAAGTTCATCCAGTTCCAACCTCAACACCTTCCACCAGACCAGGTTGCTCCAAGCCCCATCCAACCTGGCCTTGGACACTTCCAGGGATGGGGCAGCCACAGCTTCTCTGGGCAACCTGTGCCAGGGCCTCACCACCTTCATACACATATCTATATTTATAAATCCACTCTAAGCCATGTTGGGCCCAGAAGTGGCTGCTGCTTGTTCACTTCCACTTTTCCTCCCTGAACTCCATTTTGTGTTGCTCCAGTTACAATTTCCCTCAATAGCCATGGAGAGTTTCTCTCAGCACACCACATGCTCCGTGTCAGTTAGGAAATGGGAATGTTGTAGGCATGAAATTGGAGAGAGCTGAAGCCACCTCAGAACCTCCCTGTCAGAGCAGAGCTCTCTCGATAGGAACCCCAATTAAAGATCACTAACTGTGAGGTGAACAATGAAGTTTCTTTGATTCCACTTTGCTCTTGGGCTGTGCATGAGGGTAGCTCTTGTGGCTGGAAAACGTACTTTTCGTGCTTTGTAACAACTCGACTGCGACAGCAGCAGATAATTTACTAAATCCAGTAGCACATCCTGGAAACCAGAGCYGGTTTGAAGCAGGTCAGTGCCTGCTGCTGGGTTCCTCTGTGCCCCGCACGAACACGGGCGAGCTCTGGGGCCGCTGYGGGGTTTTCATTGTGCCCTCGTTGTTCCTCGTTGCAGGTGCAGGGGCAGCCGCTGATGGTGCAGGTGAGCGGGGGGCAGCTCATCACCTCCACGGGCCAGCCCATCATGGTGCAGGCCGTGCCCGGGGGGCAGGGCCAGACCATCATGCAGGTCCCGGTGTCCGGCACGCAGGGGCTGCAGCAGGTGAGCCTGGGGACGCGCTGGGGTGCTCCCGCCCTCGCGGGGGGCTCTGCTCRGCACCCTGGAACGGGGCGGAGGCGGCGCTTTGTGGCTCTGGTGTGGTGGGAATGAGTAAAAGTTCTTTGTGAACTCGGTTTTTGTATTTTGTGGCCCGGTGCAAACCTTTTAGATGAAGAACGCTAAAACACAACTGGGGTGGTTTGGGGTTTTCAACGTGGAATGGTTTGGGTTGGATGAGACCTTAAAGCTCATCCGGTTGCACCCCCCTGCCGTGGGCAGGGACACCTTCCCCTAGACCAGGATTTTTGTTGGTTGGGATATTTTTTTCATTTTATCTGGCCCTTGCGGATGTAGATGTAGATGTAGTCCCCAATGTAGTTTGGGGATCTGGTGCCTGTTCAATTTATGGCTCAGAAAGAGGATTTAAAAAAAATATTTAAGAAAGCTGCTTGGGATAACTTGTGCCCAAGCCCCTCTAATATGTGATGGCTGAAGGGGAATTGAAACATCCCTGTTGCACAGAAGGTGATAGTGTCGAAGGTATAGAAGATGGATTTTTTTGGAAGTGATTATCTAGAAATACTTGCTTAAAAGGCAGTTGGTAAATTTAAAGAGGTGGTTAAAGTGTTCCTCAAAAGCAAAGGGAAGAACCTTAACCATTGCATAATGAAAGTGTCCTGGTGATTTAGGATGGGATTTAGGAATCCAGCACAGTCCAGGAAGGCAAATGTCTTGGTGTTTTGAGAGGTTTATTTAAAATTTCTTTTGTTGAAAACCACTTTATTTTATATGAGGTTTTTTTCAGTCTGGTTGTTGGAGGAAAATCCATAACGGGGTTTTTAAGCACAAACTTCAAACCATATTCCGGTTCTTTTTTAATCTAAGAATGTTCCACAGTGGTGGAAAGACTGCAAAGCTGAGGACAACTTTATATATCCCAGAAGTACTTCTGTATGCTGGATAATTAACACTGCACAGATGTCTTAAATCTTAGTCCTCTTCTTCTTCCACCTCACTATTTGTTCCCAGTCGCATGTGAATAATTCATTTCTCCTGCCTGATTTATTGTGTAAGCAGTGCAGAACTGCTGGAGCACAGTGACACAGCACGTTGGTCCCTGTGCCCTGTGTGGCTGGGATGCTGTGTCACAAGGAGCAATCCATTAAAACTCCTCATTTCCAAATGGAAAAAGAGAAGACTCGGTGCTCTCTTTTTCTGTGCAACAGTAAATCACCCTCAGAGATGACTTAGTCATGCTGAGGCCGAGGAGGGAGAAATCAGAGGCATAGTTAATGTTCCTTTCTGACTCTTTCTTCCACAGATTCAGTTGGTCCAGCCAGGTCAGATTCAGATTCAAGGTGGGCAGGCTGTGCAGGTACAGGGGCAGCAGGGCCAGACCCAGCAGATCATTATACAGCAGCCCCAGACTGCAGTTACTGCTGGCCAGACACAGGTAACTGCACAGCATGAAAGGCTTTTCTGCAGAGGAACAGGAAGAGAAACTTGGCAAATGACTTAAGATGTGGTTAAGTAAAAAAAAAAAGGGAAGAAAAAAAAGAGGAATTATTAATATTGAGGAGAACTTGAGAAGAAGTGTCATGTTTCTGTAGTGTTTCATACATGACTCTGGGGCAGAATAATTAGATTGCATGTTTTTATCCATCGTGTTTCTGTATTTTATTGGTTCGTGGTTGTTTTTGTCTCTTTGTTGACTTTTGCAAACATGAAGCATTGCTAATTCCATACTTGGGCCATTTTGTGGAGTAGTCCAGTCACACCTGGGGTTTCTGCTGATGCTTTTGATTAGGACCAAAATTAAATTTCGGAGCGGAATGGTTCTTCCTTTCACATCTTCATAGAGAGACAGGAAACCTAGAATTTGTTTTTTTCATTATTGAATTGTTAGAAAAAGCATYTCACATGTGCTTCAGGTGTTTGATCTCCAGTTATTTGGTCTGTGCTCCAGCTTATTTCTTACTGCTGGTAATGAAGCAACAGAAATAGACACCTGGAACACCTCAAGCACCATGTGTTCATTCGGGAATTGTAAACATAGGAAAAAAGAAGCAATTTGTAAAGTTCCTGTGCTCTCTGTTTTCTTTAGACCCAGCAGCAAATAGCAGTGCAAGGCCAGCAGGTTGCCCAGGCTGCTGAGGGCCAGACCATCGTGTACCAGCCTGTGAATGCTGATGGCACCATCCTGCAGCAAGGTAGGAGGGCTGGGAACAGCCAGGACACCTCTTTGATAGGGCTTTTTATTTCTTTAGGTGCTTGTGTTCTGCAGGAATTCACTCTCGGGTTCTTTCCCCAGAAGCAGAAAATCCTCTTGTCTCTGGCAAGGGCTGTTAGAATAGAAACACTTAATTTTGCTTTTCCACCTCGAGAGTGCATGGTTGCTCACAGTGAGGTTACTGTGCAGGTACAAGTGCAAAACTCACGAATTGTGATGGAATTTAGTTCCTCCCTTCACTGCTTTCCTGACTCTGTGCATGTTATGGAAGGATGAATGAGTAAAACACAGAAGTGGGACTAATGCTGTTCCCTTCTTTTTGTGTGCGTGTTTTTGTTTTCTTTTTGTTTTCTTTTTTTTTTTTTTTTTTTTTCTTTTGTGTTCTACTTCCTTAAAGTTACAGTCCCTGTTACAGGCATGATCACCATTCCAGCTGCCAGCCTGGCTGGAGCCCAGATTGTCCAAACAGGAGCCAACACCAACACCACCAGCAGTGGGCAGGGGACGGTCACGGTGACGCTGCCGGTGGCTGGGAACGTGGTCAATTCAGGGGGAATGGTCATGGTAGGTGTGAAATTCCCACTGCTGCCTTTGGGCTGGACTCACATCTACTGGGATTTTCCCAAGGGTGGTGATAGGACAGTGGGGAATGGCTTTAAGCTGAAGGGGTGCAGGGTTAAATGGRATATTGGGGAGAAATTCCTCCCTGTGAGGGTGGGGAGGCCCTGGCAGATTGCCCAGAGAAGCTGTGGCTGCCCCATCCCTGGAAGTGTCCAAGGCCAGGTTGGAGCAACCTGGGATYGTGGGATGTGTCCCTGCCCATGGCAGGGGGTGGGACTGGGTGATCCTTAAGATCCCTTCCAACCCAAACCATCCCGTGATGCCATGATTGTCTGAGGTTCAGGTCACCATAATACGCTCAGTYCTCTCTGTAGCTGCCACTAAAGTTYAAGCACTACAAATTTTGAGCTCCAAAGGCCTGGATCCTACTGTGATCTGAGTGTTCTGCRCTTTCTCTCTCCCACAGCAGCTCAGAAATCTAGAAACTGAAATTCAAACTAAGCTGTGAACTGATGAGCAAAGGTTTAAATAGATTGAGTCAACTATTGGTTTTCTTGAGGATCCCTTGGGATTTGTTTCCATCTTTCACAGAGGTTTTTCCTGCCAATTCCTATTCCTTTGTAGCGGGAGGCCCTCGAACTGGAATGTTSTTGGTCCCCACTAGATGGCAGCAGCTCTGCAATGTTTGCTCAGAAATGCTGTAAAATTAAATAATTGAAACAAGAGAGAACCCAAAAGAAAGGGAAGCACTGGCCATGTSCTGTTTGTTTAATTGTCCAAGAAGCAGCAACGTGGTCATGGAATTGTATTGAAATTTCACCTTTATCAGGAAAACCCAGCAGGACTGATGAGTAATTGATTGGTTTAAATTGGTTCTGCAGTTTGAGAACAGCTTTATTGCTCCTTTTCATTTCAGTAGCTGCATTACCTGAGCAAAATCCACTTTCTATTTTAATATTTGGGTTTTTAATTACTTTTGTGTGTTCACTTTGTGTTCCAGATGGTGCCTGGAGCTGGGTCAGTCCCAGCCATCCAGAGGATCCCTTTGCCTGGAGCAGAGATGCTGGAAGAGGAGCCCCTCTATGTCAATGCCAAGCAGTACCACCGCATCCTGAAGAGGAGGCAGGCACGGGCAAAGCTGGAAGCAGAGGGAAAAATCCCCAAAGAAAGAAGGGTGAGAATAAAACTTGCATCTAACACAGGGTTGCTCTGTRAGAAAGGCACAGAATCCCACCTGGGCTGGAAAATGAGGATTAGAATCTTGGTGTTYCTCAGTTTTGCAATGTTCTTCTTGCTGTTCATACACCAGAGTGAATTTTTTCAGTCCCCTGGGGACAATTCTGCTTCCTCTGGATGCTTTTGGGAGTGTTTGGAGCTGTGTTGTGAGTGTGCATTGACTGTCAGCACGTTGTCTGTGGGGCAGGGGGCTGGGAATTCCCCRTGGGGAAGCAGTGACTGGGAAGTGGCTGCTCCCTCATGTCCTCCTCCCCTCCTGCAGAAATACCTGCACGAGTCGCGGCACCGGCACGCCATGGCCAGGAAGCGGGGAGAGGGGGGACGCTTCTTCTCCCCCAAGGAAAAGGACAGCCCTCACATGCAGGTGAGTGGGAGTTGGGACAAAGCCCCTTTCAGGCCTTCAGGACACACATCAGGGGTGTCTGTGCTGGGTTGTTTGGGTTTTGGGGCTTGGCTGCTGGCCCTTGTCCCTCCCTGCTTCTGAATTTTTCTGCTGCTGACCCTTGTCCCTCCCTGCCTTTGRATTTCCTCCAAGCGTTGGGAAAAAACCTCCTGTCATGGCTTGGAGAGAGCAAGGGATGTTTGCCCTGAGGAATGAAATGACAACAATGTGGATAGAAGTGTATTCACTTTGCAGTTCTTAAGACAAATACACACAAATACAACATTCTCTGTTTGTAAAACAGCCTTTCTGGTTGGGGAGCAGGGATGTTCTTTCAGGACATGAATTAAAGGAAGAGTCACCTTATCTTACATCTGATGGAAAATTAAAAAATGGGAATATCTTATTCTTAGCTGCATATTGATTTGCATAAAAAGTGCAAGGCGTTTTTCAAAGGAAGGGACACAATGGAATAGAATGAACAGATTCTGTTGTTGCTCAGTGCTTTAGAGCAGTCCTGTGCCTTTAGGGAGTATTTCTTATTTTGAACTAGAATCCTTCCCAAATAGCAGACCAGTACTAGGTCTTCCTGATGACCAGAAACAACACATTCCTGGGAAGTATTAGGATTTTTGTGTCCCAGTCTCTTACACTGGCCTGTAAAACCCAGGAAAAATAGGACATTTTTGGAGATCAAAGGAGAGGCAGGAGTTTCTCCTCCTGATAGTTATGTGTGATTCCCTCTGCTTCATGGAACAATGTGGAATTTCCAACCTGGGCTGTGTTTTGTGTCTGCAGGATCCAAGTCAAACCAACGAAGAAGCGATGACACAGATGATCAGRGTCTCCTAACCACTGCTCCCAGGGAAAAACACCTGGATGGAATTCCCATCCCTCCTGCCAGTCTGTCCTGCCTGCCCAGTGAGTCTCGGAGTGGGACAATCTCCATGTCACAGCCTGTCCTTTTCTACAGAACAAGCACCACGTGTTGAGGACGTGGTTGAGGTTTTAACTCAACAAACAGAACCTTTCAGACTTCCTTGGTACCCTCTCCTGATCCAGCACAGGGAATTTGGGCTCTGAGTGCTCGTCCCTTTGGTTTTCCTTCATTTTAGCACCTCAATCCCTGTGGCTCATGCAGCACAGCCCTGTCCAGGGCCAGGATCCAGCTCCTCCAACCAGCACTGAATGGCTGCACCACAGGCCCGTGTTTGCCCAGCAGAGATTTGTAATTCCATCCACTCCTCCCCCCTTTGGACTTCATTTTCCCTGAGCTGGGCCCTGCTGTTGCACTTCCGACCCTGGCAGAAACTGAAGGGGATTCTTTCCAATTCCACCTTGTAAATGTGTAAAGAAGCTCTTCTCTGGGACAGGTTCAGCCATCCAATCAATGCTAGAAATAGTCAGGATTACTCCAGGACTTGATGTTTTGTGTCTCTGTTCCAAGTGGGGTGGGAGAGGGTGATGTGGGGTGGGGATTGGATCAGTAAAATCTCTGGGTGGTTTTGTATGTTCATTGCCAGTACTTGTTGCTTTGGAAGAAAACTGGATGTGAGTATAAAAAGGATTGAAACTTTTAAGGCAGTCTGTTCCAAAGGATTTTGTGGTTTAAATCTTCTTTCTCACCTGCCAGTGAAGTCCATGGTTCCTGCAGAAGAYGTGCAATCCTCAGTCTCAGAGTAGTGGCACCTGACCATTGTTGGGATGGTGTTTCTGATGCTAAATCAGTTCTGCAGTTCCAGAGTGAGGGATGTTCCAGGACAGCAGCAGCTGGGGCAGCTCAACCTGAGGTACCTGAAGGCAGATACTGATGAACCTTTCATGCCTTTTGTAAATTACCCTCTTCAAAACAAAAGTGGCACTTGTTGAAGGAGCAGTACTTACATTAAAAAAAAAAAGTATTTTTTCATGATCTAGAGCTGGGCTGAGCATCTCCACAGAACAGATCTTTAATTTAGATTCTAAGCCTGCTCTATTCTTACGATTTGAAATTTGGTGATGGTGGCAGTAGTTAAAAGCATTTAACAAGTGATGTCTCACCATTCCACACCTGTCCCCTCCCACCTTCAGGAGTTGTACAGCTGCTCCGTGCCTGCTGGAGTCCCAGACCTTCCCATTTTTGTGTGCTGTAGTTCAAACTGGATCACAGCAGTGAAGCTTGGGATTGGAAATGTTGCCAGGTGAATGTGAACCTGGCCAGGTGAAGCTGCAGAGTGAGGAGCTTCTGAGGAAAGCAGCCAAGGATGGGCAGGACTGGGTTAAATTCAGTGTATGCTCTTTTCAAGGGACAAATGCAGCTTGAAAATGAACAACCCACATTATTTCCTCCCTCCCATGTTTTCCTGTTTTTTTGAAGCTTATTACTAAAGACAAAGTGGAGGACAAATTAGCAAGTTGTAGAAGATTGGGAGGATACAAAAAGACAGAGCCTTGAAAATTCTATTTCTTTTGGATAAAAGAAAAATACTAAACCTAAGAGTCTGAGAAGAAGAGGAGGGAGGAGAAATGTTGGATCCTCTGTTGGGAGCAGGCAATCCTGGAGGAAGAGGGAGCCTGTCCAGGTGTAGGGATGACCTGTGGAAGCAGGTGGCCAGTGAAAGGAGGAGGAGGAACTGCAGGTGGGGTTTGGACTGGGCAGCTGGATCTGTAAATGGAGCTCAGCTCGTGGTTCTGAGTTCCTGGTTCTGTATCCAGACCCTCCCCACAGCTGGGAAGGGAACTCTGCCATGRGGACAGCTGTGGGAGGAGYTGGCCTGGCTCCTGGCAGGCAAACAAACCTTCTTTCAATTTTGTCTTCAGTTAGACCAGTGATCTGACACTCTGCTCACAGCTCTTAATTAGGATTGTTTCTAATGATTTCAAGGGCATTTTTTACATCRATGGCATCATCAGGGCCTCTGGTTGCTCCTGCCTTAAATCCTTGCCCGATTMCAGCACGGTGCTGGTTTTCCTTGATTGGCACCTGAAACCCTCACGCAGCATTTCCTGGGATCTCCCCTGTCTCAGGAACATGCAGCTCTCTTAAGGAATAACATGTCCTTTAGTATGATTTGCAGCATTATTGTAAATATTTTTTTGAGCATCTGTACATTTTGTTGATGGAATATTTGTGTGCTGGAGTAAGAGCCTCTCCATGATGTTTTTGTTCTTCAGTTGATGGTAAATCTCTGTGCTGAGGGAACCCCTCTGAGAGCTGGAAGTTCAGGAAGCAAGATTATTGCTCTGATACAGATTTTGTTTTGTGTTTTTGTTTTTTTTTTAATGAGTAATTAGTTTTCTTAAAGAACTTGTAAACTTGRGCTAGAACTTGTTTCCCAATATCCCTTCATACCTAGGTTCTCTGATCCGCTGTTGTAGGTTGTGTGTGAAAAAATATGGCTTTGTGTTCTAGAAAGTCTTACTGTTGATACTTTAAATAGTGATGTGAAAGCCCGAGTGCTCTGCTCATGTTTTTATTTGTTTTGTGTTCTGTGTGTCACTGCTGAAAGTTGTGTTTGTTYGGTGAGGTTGAAGCCAGCAGCCAACACCACGGTACCAAAAATGTCTGCTTTCTTTTCCAGGGAAAATTTATTAAATGGGAGACATGTCCAGTTCAAACCTCCCTAGTAATTAAATGAGAATTCTTTGTAGATTGGCTACACTTGAGCAAAAACTCCACTTTAGGAGTGAGTAAAAGAGTGGATGAGGATGAAGGGAGAGGCTTGGGGAGAAATGTGTTTGATTGACCCAGAGCAGTGAAGCATCAAACCCCAGATTTATCTGAGTGTAAAGAATGGGATTTGGGAAAAAATGGTCCTCAAGTGATGCTAAATGGCTTTAAGGCCCTGCATGTTAAAAAGAGGGGAAAAATAAACTTTTCTTTGTGAATGGGTGTGGGAGGGTCCTGAGCTTAACGTAACGTCAGGCAAAGTTTGTACATAGTTCAAAGTTTTTAATTTTTTTTATATGATGCATTTTTTCAAGTGTATTTTGGTCTTTAATAGATGCAATTGTAAGTACCGTGTACACTCTCCAGCTAATAAAATTTATAAACTGAGAAGTTTTTGCTCTGTGTTGGGACGCGCTGATAGGGGTGTGGGGAGGGCGGGGGGGGTTGGGGTGGCCGGACAGCCCCTGCCCTCCCTCAGGATGGCCGGACAGCCCCTGCCCTGCCCCCAAAGTAGCCAAAGAGCCCCTGCCCTGACCCCAAAGTGGCCAAACAGCCCCTCCCTCCCCTAGATTGGCCGGACAGGCCGTGGCCTCACCCCAGGCCTGAGGGGCCAGCACGGCCATCTTGGCGCCCCTCTCCCCTCAGYGCCATCCCGCCATGTCGCTGCCCGTGGGCGCTGCTCCTGCTGCCCTGGAGCCAGGCTGAGGGGACCGAGGGACACGGGGGTGTCCCCCCAGAGGTGCTCCTGGCGTGGGCGTTCTCTGGGAGCAGGACCTTCYGTCCCATCCTGCGGTTCTGCCTTAGGGAGGAGGCGGCGCCTCAAGATGGCGGCGTGAGGGGAGGGAGGGGAGAGGGCTCTGCCTCGGCCCTGAGTGAGGCCCTGTGGGAGCTGGGAATGGCCTCAGGGAGCTGGGAAAGGAGGGAAGGGAAGAAAGAATGGAAGAAAGAAAAGGAAGACAGGAAAGAAAGATGAGCTTGGAGGAAGGAAGGAAGGAAAGCTTTGAGCTGGCCAGTGTTGCTTCATGTGTCTCTCAAGCGTGGGGCAAACACGTGCTGAGGGTGAGCTGGGCAGGAAGAGGCTGCGCYGCCATTCCCACCTGGAAGGRGAAGGGAAAGGTGCCCGGCAGTGGCCCCGGAGCTGTGGGCACAGMGCTCTTGTGCCTCAGAGACGCTTCACTCCCTGCCGCAGGATCCATTGCATTTTGCAGTTATCCCTGAAGACGCCTGGAAGCTGCACTGGAGCCTCGGGAGTGTCCATGGGGGCAGTGATGGAATCTCTACAGGTACCACTCCATCGTCGTGTTCCCAACCGCCCTACTCTTCAGGACTTAATTCCCTTATATTCCCAGTTACCTCCCAGGAAGGTGATTTCTCCTCATCCCCACCCCCCAGGTATGATGTAATAATCTTTTTTAGCCCGATCCTGGCTGAATAAGACCCTTAGAACGAGCTTATTTCTGTGTTTGGGCACAAAAGAGTTTTCCTTTTAGGAGGATTGGGTGGGCTTTGAAAGCTTTAAGAGACAGTGAGTTTCCCAATCTCCTGTAATCCCTGTGGGCACGCTGCTCTTCCGCAGGGTTGGAACTGTACACTCACTGCAACAGCAGAAATAGTTAATGCTACAAACYCCACACCGACATTTCAGCATCTCAGAAATCCCCCAGGGCACAAGGCTGTCAGTCACCAATTCTTACCAGAATTGGTCAATGCAGTGATGATCCCCAAAAAACCACCCAAACAAACAAAAGAAAAAGGAAATGACAGTATGTAAGAACAGAGAGTGGGAAGCTGGGACAGGAAATGAGGGGAACAGTCATGTAAGCCTTCTATGAAGGCAGAAATCAGCTTCTTTAGCTATTATGATGTAATTTTCTAGCTTTATTTTCAGACAATTTGCAATASAATAATAAAATCATCTCAGATATAATGGTAAAATGCCTGATATCGTGTAGACACATCAGAGCAGTCAACAGAATTTACTTTTCTCTCTCACCCCTCACCTTCAGAATCGCACAAGACTCACAAGGCAGAGCAGAGTTTATACAATCCATGGATGAATTCCCTGCCTTTTCMCCTTCCTTCCCTCCCTTGCCACCCAGTACCCAGGCTGGAGTCTTCCTGCAATCTCGATACCAAAAAATTAAACCCATTTTTGTGTCCTTTTCAGCATCCCCGGGCTCCAGCTGACAGAATTAAGAGGAAAATCTCAGTCAGCTGCATTTGGGGATTTATCCATAATCCCTGAGGGATGTTTGCTCATATCACCCTGCTAACAGGGTTCTGCAGTTGGATCAACATGGGTGTAATTTGTAATAAAGCCAAGCTAGATTTATCCCGGAGCGTGGGCGTGTGTTAATAAACAACAAACAGGGAAATACAAAGTTATTTCTTTGTAAAACAAATCAATAACTTGGAGTGTAAATTCCACCCCGGGTGCTCAGGCTGATGACACTTTATCCTATAAAAGCAGACAAATATTCTCCAAGAAGCCCCTTGTTTATTAAAACATGTCAAATGCATTGCTTGTCTCTCTGAAGCCCAGGAAACATCTYGTAGGTTTAAAACAAAGCAGATTTTTACTGCTTGGATCTTATCAGAGAGGGCAGTAATTAACTCTTTATCTGTGAGTATTTCAGTCCAAAGGAAGCACCTGAAGTAGCTCACAGCCCCCCCTTGGCCGTGGTGCTGTATCAGCTGCTGCCATACAGAACCAGTTTCCTCTATTTGGGGTTACACTTCCCTGCCATTTAAAAATAGGGCAATTTGGAACAGCAAATGCACCACCTCTCTCTTCTGGCTTTGCCCACCAAGATTTGGGTGATGCTGTGGTGTTAGAAAAGTTATTTTCCAGGGAAATTGTGCATCCATGTGCATCCTTTCCTGCACCCAACCCCAGCAGCTGGGTACAGAGTTGGGTGGTTTGAAGTGCAGCGGTTTTTGGCWTCTGAACATCAGCCTTGGTTCATCCACAGCTGCAAATATTTCCTCCTTGTCTCGTGAAATTGGGGAAGAGCGGAGGGGATGTGTGGCAAAAGGGAATGTGTGCTCAGAGGAGTTTAGGAAACTTGCACAAACTGCACTTCCTAAGTTTTAGGGGGCTGGGCAGAGCCAGCACACTGAATATTTGAGGTGAGTGCAAGCAGAAAGGTTTTCCTTTGATGAGAAGCTTTGATRTTTTTACTGCAAATTCAAGGCCAGTAAATTATCAAAATTGTACATTTGATATTAACATAAGCAAAAAKAAGCAGAAGGGCTGGAACTTCCTCAAACCAATGAAGTGGTTTGTGTCTGCCTTGCAAAAGTCAGACAACCAAAAAATCCAGGCGGCTCCAGCATGGGAGCTGGAGGAGATGCCTCACACCACTGAGGATGGATGGAACTGCTGGATAATCCCCTGGAGTGGTGAGGCAGGGTAGAGCCCCAGGAATGTGGGGTTTCTGATAGGGCCTTACCTGCAGTTGTCCCTGTCTGAAAGCAGGATGTCTGCCCAAGTCCATCCCTTTCCCTGCCACGAAGGACAGAAACTCCTTTGAGTGTAAAACTACACCTTTACCTGTTCATTTTTACCTCCCTGGACAAGGATTGCTGTCAGCAGACCTTCCCTGCATCCAGGGTTGGTGGGATGACAAGTTGTAGGAACACCAGACAACAGGATTCAGGAGCTTTCCCTGCCCTTTTCCTTCTGGTCTAGGTGGCGAGGAGGAGGAGGAGAACAGCAGCAACCTGAGCAGGAAGGAACTCAGCACCACGAGGGCACAGAGACTACAGGGAAAACCAGGATATCTCCCTTCCTATTTGCAGCACCAGAGGTGGGTAGGTTAATATGGGAGGGGACTTTGTGTGTTTTACATCGGATTGTGTTTCCAGGATAAAAATTCCAGCACATCAGCCCTGCTGTCTCTGTAACAAGGGTGGTTCTATGAGGTCAGCACCGATCCACAGCCTCAGGGGATCCATCCCAGCAGCGTTTTCCTTGGCACTTGGCAAGCCTGGGGAACACTCAGGAGCTTAGATTTCCTTCCTGCAGTGCCACCAGGGTTCAAGGCCATCCCTCACTGGGGTGCAGTGGCCCTTCTCAGGTTCTRTTTTTGATCTTCCCCTTAAAAAACAACAACAAAGAGAAGGTGATTTTCCCACATCAATCCATCCCTGGATACTTTTTCTGCCGCTAAAAAATTGGTGACTTTTCCTCCTGCAGAGAGTCAGATTGCTCAGAACCTGTTCCTTCTGCTGATGTAAATGTAAAATTTCATTAATCAATGAAGCCAAGCCAGGCCCCCACCCTCCACTTGGCTCCAATTTGTTTATCCCATTAGTATGTATCAAAAATCTGTTTAAAACACAGAAATTCAGGAATTATCTGTGTCTCAGGAAATTTCCAGGCTCTGAAGAGAGCTCTTTAGCACTGACCTGTAATCTTTCTTGTCAAGTGGTAAGAAATTGCTGACTTTCAGAAGATCATTAATTCTTTGATTAACTCACCCCAAACTTCCAGCTTGATGCTATCCCTTAGTTTGTTTCTCCCCTGGAAATGGCTCCYGAGATGATCTTCTCCCGAGTCATTAAGCTGGAGCTTTCTCAGCTGCACTCTTAATCATATTCCATGAGAACTCATTCATCATTCCAGTCCCTCCTGCTTTAATGAGACTTTGATCAGAGTTACCTTGAATTTGGGSCACCGTTTTGCACCAAATAAAATGTTGCAGTTTCCTGGCGTTGGCTCTCACGGGATGGGAGTGCTGAGGGGACAGGCAGTTCCCTTTTCTTTTGGCAAACAGCCCCACAAGTTCTGAAGAACCTCGAGTGGTGATTCATGAAGGGGAGAAGACAGGAAAAAACAATCCACGTGGGGTGTCCAGGTCACCCAGCACAGGGACAGAGCCAAYGTCAGCACAGAGGAATGGGAGGAAGGGAAGGACAGAACCAGCCCCAGTCTGAGGATGGGGTCTCTGGAGATGGAGCTGGGGTGGCAAATGGAATTTTGGATCCCTGCCACCCTTCCTGGCCTGGATCAGGTTCCAGGGCTGTTACTGCCATCAAATTCCCCTGTGCTGGGACACGGAGCCACCTCAGGGTGTTCCTGGTGCCTCAAAGGTGATGTTACTCCATCTCACCTGTCTGCTCCGGGAGTTATCGAGGCTCTCCTGGGTGGAAGGTGTCTGGGACCATGAACACTTTCAGCACATTGCAAAAGCAAGTCTTGTTTGTTCATTTTCATCAACTGGCACAGGGTGCCCAGAGAAGCTGTGGCTGCCCYATCCCTGGAAGTGTCCAAGGCCAGGTTGGATGGGGCTTGGAGCAACCTGGGATAGTGGAAGGTGTCCCTGCCCATGGCAGGGAGTGGAATGAGATGATCCTTAACTTCCCTTCCAACCCAAACCATTCTATGATTCTATGAAGTATTTCYGTCCCAAACCCTTGGGTTTTGATTAATCCAATCCTATCAAATTGCATTCATTTGGTTTGATGCTAATCAGTAACTTATTGACTATTTTCTTTTTATTTCCTTTGAGATACTTTATTTCACATGGCAAATTCCTCTCTGTGGATGCAGTCATACAGCAGGCCACCTGTCTGTGCCATGAGGCACCAGGAGAGAGCAAAAAACACGGATTTCCTTCCCCAAAAGCTGCTGATTGCACACCGAGAACCTCACAGTGGTGGGAGGGAGAGGCCTCAGTAGGGCAAAGGTTGCCAGATGTCTCACCGTGAACTTCAGTTTCTGGACAAAGATGAGAACCCACAAATTTGTGTAATTAAAATCAGCAAATTTCAGTCATTGTTCCTCTGGGCGATGAGAGGTTGGGCTCTGAGTGGAGCTGGCTGGATGTGCCAGCCTGTCCTGCTGGCTCCGGRTGTTCCTGGATGTTATAAACACACCAGTGTGTCCCAAGCATCCCCTCTGCTCTGGTGATGGTTGTGACCTGGTGTCCTGCAGTTCATTATCAGGAATCCACACTAACTCAAATAATCAGTTTGATTTTATTTAGTTTTGCAGGGAAAAGAATTGTGAGTGCCCGTGGGTTGGGGGTCTGCCTGGGAGAGCTGAATGCAGCTTCACTGTGGGGAGGGATGAACAACCATCACATGGGAGAGGAAATACAGGGAGAACCACAGAGAGACAGTTCTTCTGTTCAGAGTCCTTTTAGAAAGGAGGAAGGAGGCTCGGGGCTGCAAGGACACCCCATCCCTTCCTGGTACATCCTGCAGTTCCTTACACCATTCCACAGGGACTTTCTCCAAGGGTTCCTATTGCCCAAAGCAGCTTTTGGGAGCTGGTCTTCCTCACCTTGGAAGGACAGAATCTGTCACCTGAGATGACAGGAAGTTGATGGGTGTCAGTTAAGACCGTGATGGAATGGTACTGGGAATAATATTTGGAAAAACTTTGCCTGGGGATGTGGTGCCAAGAGGAAGAGGTGATGAAGAAGATGGTGATATTCCCTCTCCAGAGTGACAGGTTCTTCCATGCCTGGGTTTAGTAGTGATCCTTTTCTTACAGTAGGCAACAAAGCTTTGCCTGCAAACGCCTGACTYTCCTTTTCCATGGATTTCCTTTGGCTTGGCTCACGCAGTGCTCTCCCAGGAGAGGCCGATTCCATTGTGTCCAAGGTCAGCAGGGAATGGGAGCACCTGCTGCTCACTCAGGCCTGAGTTCTGCTCTCTTTCCCTGTTCTTCCTGCTGTTGCCAACGACACAGACCAGCACAGCCACCATGAACTTGGCACTCAGGAATCCAGCAAGGATGTAGAAAACACTGAAATCCACTTCGAGAGGGGAGCTGTGGGGAACCAGAAATGCAGCCATGAAGGGGATGATGGTTCAACCTCTACAGAAACTCTTGTAGCACTKCCTTAGTCCTAGGAAGACTAGAGATCCCAAGGAATTTTAGGCTCACCTGGAGATGCTCTGCACAGCTCTGGGCTCCTCTGGCACGTGGGGCTCCAGGTCAGCTGCTGATGGAAACAGAACAGTTTAGTCTGCAGATGTTTCTGGGTGATGTGCAGCTGGGCCTGATGTGCAGGGGACCAAGGTGAGATGGGGCACTGGGGCACTGGGCAGCAATAAGGGGATGATGTGTTAGACATCCTGTAACAGTGAGCTCACTTTGCTGTAAATCAGGACTAAAAAGAGGCAGTGAAACACAGAACCTCCTCAGAGTGAGACAAAAGTAGATATTGACTCAAGTGGGCCCTTGGCATGTGCAGACACCCRTGAAATTCAAGGAGGAACACACGAAATTCCAGCAAGAACCCTCCAAACCCCAAGCCCCAGGCCGTACCTGCCAGCACTTCCACCCGCACCTTCCTCAGGCTCCGTTTCTCCCCCAGGAATTCCGTGTTGCACTGGTACAGCCCCGCGTCCTCCTTCCTGAGGCGCCGCATGGTGACCGTGAGGACGCCGGCGCGGGCGTCGTCCCGGACGGAGGTGGTGCCTCTCCTGCTCCTGGGGAAGGGCAGCCACAGGGTCGGGGCGCTCGCCACGTGCTGGCAGCGGCCCTCGGCCAGCTGGCGGCACCAGCTCTTCTCCCGCCACCACTGGCGCGGGTCGTAGGAGCAGTTCACGGAGATGGTGTCGCCCTCCACGCCGGACACCACGGTGACGTTCTCTGCGGCACAGGAGGCTACGAGGGACGGAGGGAGGGAGAGGGGGATGAGCCGAGGCTCTGCCGGGTCTGTCCCTCGCTGGGGGGATGCTGAATGTCATTTTCATCTTTTACAGCTGTAGTGTTGGCAGCTGCCACCCATAGGGTGTCACCTGTAGGGCTGTCACCCATGGGGCTGTCACCTGTAGGGTGTCACCTGTAGGGTGTCACCTGTAGGACTGTCACTCATGGGACTATCACTGTAGGGCTGTCACCTGTAGGGTTATCACCTGTAGGGCTGTCACCTGTAGGGTTATCACCTGTGGGGCTGTCACCCGTAGGGCTGTAATCTGTAGAGCTGTCACCTGTAGGTCTGTCACCTGTAGGGCTGTCACTCATGGGGCTATCACTGTAGGGCTGTCACCTGTAGAACTGTCACTCATGGGGCTGTCACCCATAGGGCTCTCATCTGTAGGATGTCAGCTGTAGAGCTGTCACCCATAGGGCTGTCACCCATAGGGCTGTCACCTGTAGGGCTGTCACCATAGGGCAGTCACTCATGGGGCTGTCACCTGTGGGGCTGTCACCCATAGGGTGTCACCTGTAGGACTGTCACCATAGGGATGTCACTCATGGGGCTTTCACCTGTAGGACTGTAATCTGTAGGGCTGTCACCTGTAGGTCTGTCACCTGTAGGGCTGTCACTTGTGGGGCTGTCCATCCTGGGGCTGTCACCTGTAGGACTGTCACCTGTAGGCTGTCACCTATAGGGCTGTCACCTGTAAGGCTGTCACTCATGGGGCTTTCACCCATAGGTCTGTAACCTGTAGGGCTGTCACCTGTGGGGCTGTCACCCATAGGGTGTCACCTGTAGGACTGTCACTGTAGGGCTGTCAACCATGGGGCTGTCACCTGTAGGATTGTCACTTATGGGGCTGTCACCCGTAGGGCTGTCATCTGTCAGGCTGTCGCCTGTAGGGCTGTCTCCCATGGGGCTGTCACCCATAGAGTGTCATCTGTAGGGCTGTCACCCTTGGGGCTGTCACCTGTAGAGCTATCACCCATAGGGTGTAACCTGTAGGACTTTCACCTGTAGGGCTGTCACCCACAGGGCTGTCACCCATAGGGTGTCACCTGTCTGCTTCCCCCATGAGCAGTCCAGTGTGCTCAGAGCCTTGGCTCAGATGTCCTGGGACATGTCCCAGTGACACCTCCAAACCAGTGCCCTGCTCACTGGTTACTTCTGAATCCCACTCCTGGTTTCTAAATCCAGTGTAACATTTTTCTCCACCCTATCTTTTAATATCTTACTAATTTTAACCGTGTTGACAACTGGTCTTTGTCTGCTTGGCTTTTTTTTTTATTGTCTTGGTTCCTTATTTCTAATTTCCATTCCTCTTTGTGACAGGCAAAGGCAGAGGGGACAGTCTGAGCTATTAATACTTCCAGAGAGAAGTGCAGTATTTGTGGAAATCTCTATTTCTAGTGAAAAAAGTCACAGGCAAATTCTTCTGTGAGACCATAAGTAATGATAAAACAGMAGTAAATTTAAAAATAGGCTCTTGTGGGGACTTTGTGCTGGCTGAGCCTTTTAATAACACTTCTTACAATAATTTCAACAATTCTAAGTGAATTGTAAACTGAAAAATCTGAAGTTCTTTCAGCTTGACTAGAAGAAGACATAAAATGGATCAGTGCTCTGCAAGTACCCAACACCTACAGGTCTTTATCCTGATATGTTGCTCCACTCAGCTGTTCCAGTCAGGGTTTACCTCATGGAGTATCCAGTCCAGTCCTGTGCAATCCCTCCAAAACACTTTGACCTCCTCTTCTGTTCCTCCTATTTCTCCTTCCTTCCTCCAGCTCTGCCCCTTCAGTGCCCACAATTCCCACACCCCTACAAAACATCTCTCAACTCAATCACTAAAAGATTTCCCAATGTCCCTGTGGAAAATGTTGTGTCATTCTCCTTCCAACCAATTCTGCTGACAGATCATGAACTATTGGTGTTCCTCCTCCCTTCCTGGGTGCTCCTGGAAAAAGAACAGTGAACTTTTTCCAAACTCATTCAGATTTCTGGGACAGGTTTCTGTGCTCCCACAGCCTGAGTCTGCTTTTCCCTGCACTGCTCAAGGATCTGGGATCCCCAAAGTGCTGGAGAGAGCCACAGCTGGGCCCTTGGTTCTCATGTCAGATGGACATTCCTTTCCAAGCTGGAAATAGCCCGGGATGTGCCCGGGATTTCCAAGCTGTGCCCTTCACTGGGTTTTATTTCCTTCCCCTTGAGCCCTGCCTGTGGTCATTTGCATCTATGTAAATGCTGCCAATGCAAACACACAGGATTTTGCAATTTCATATTTCCCTCAAGAGGCACCCAGGACTTCTCTCATCAGTGTTTCCTGTTCTGACTCAAAAGGACCCCTGTGAGGAAAGCTGGGAGCACTGGGATCACCACTGGCCCTTAGGTAAATAAAGGGAAAAGAGAAAGCTCTGAGGATGGAGCCTCCAAGCTTTGCCACAATCCTTTACCCTCTACCTGAACCCCAAAGCCACGTGCGGTCCTTACCTGACAAGAAGACCAAAGTGAGGTGCAGGAGCTTCTCCATGGAGCTGAGCAGAGAAGGGGCAGGAGAGGAGCCTGGAGAAGAGCGAGACAAGCTCGGCCCATGGGCAGCTCCTCTCCCCCTCCTGGCTGTGCCGGAAGGAAGGAGAGCAGGAACTTGGCATCTTTTCCATCCTGCACATTGAGCAACTCCCCAGGGACGGGCACTGCTCTCRTGGGCTGAAAACTCAGCATCAGCATTGCCCAGTCCCAGCCACAGCTCAGTGTGGGCAGCCTGCAAGGAGCATCACGTGCTGGCCTGAAGTCACAGGCTCAGCTCAGCTCCCATCGGAGCAGGATTTCATGGAATCATGGAATCACAGAATGGTTTGGGTTGGAGGGACCTTAAAGGTCATCCAGTCCCACCCCTTGCCATGGGCAGGGACACCACCCACTATCCCAGGTTGCTCCAAGCCCTGTCCAACCTGGCCTTGGACACTTCCAGGGATGGGGCAGCCACAGCTTCTTGGGGCAACCTATGCCAGGGCCTCCCCACCCTYACAGGGAACAATCCCTTCCCAATATCCATCTAACCCTGCCCTCTGGCAGTGGGAAGCCATTCCCCCTGTCCTGTCACTCCAAGCACGATGGTGATAAATCACAATAAATTATTTACACGAGCTGTGCATGGTGGGAATTTCTGGAAAGCCAGAAGGGAAAGGGAKGATCTCATGTTAGCTCTCGCAGCATCCTAAGGATGAAGGAGGGAAGGGCATCAGCTCATGGGCTTTCAGGAGAAAGAAGAGCCTGTGCATGAAACATCCCTGTGTGACATCCAACACAGACAGCAGGGCAGGAGCCCTGCACTGGGAGAAGCTGTGGCTGCTTCAAACAAGCCCAGCAGCCCCTGTGTCCTGTACCTGGCACAAAGGACACAGGACCTGTGCTGGGGACACTCATTCTCAGGCAGCCAGTGCTACAGTGCTGGAGGGGCTCAGGAATGCAGTCCTGGACCTCCCAGAGCATCAGCAAATTGGGAGGCCGGGAGTGGGCTGCTGTTTTTACATTTTTCAAGTTATTTATTTACTTGGAGATCTTCCATGCAAGTGCAAATAGACTCTGACTTCTTAACTGGTGTGGTGCTAAACCTGCAAGTCTGCCCAGTTCTAACTGTGCCTTTCCTCGAGTTAGTGGTTAAGAAAATGGTCCCTCACAGTGACCAGAAATTCTCTGTGAGGTGACTGATTGCACTTTTTGTTCCTTCCTGTTCCAGCAAGCACAAATCTGGATTCTCTTCGAGAATCTCCCAGAAAATGCCTCTCTTCCACTCCACTGTTTTTTGCTATTACTGTTCCACAGCTTGACCCAGTGTAACTGCACGAAGAGCAAATCATTAGGGGAATGTTGGGCCGAGTGAACCATTTCCAGAACCATTTTCTTTTTCTTTCTGTCAAGTCGACTCTCAAAAAATTCCATCAGCCTCCCTGCTGCAGCCCTGGCAAGAGATGCCTGTTGGATGTGACCGGCCTGGGAATGAGGGCTGGTTCAGGCCCCTTTGGTCTGTCACATCCAGCAGGGCTTGGGGCAGGGAAATCAGGTGCCAGAGCTTCTGCAGAAATGGAGCTGAGCCACAGGAAATTCATTTCATGTAGCTCCCCACATGACTGTTAAATAAAATGTGCGATTTGGAGCGTTTCTGGCAGAGAGAGGGAAGTGCAGATGTTGGTTCTGCTTATTCTTAGATTCCAGCCCTCACATCCCCAACCCATTCCATGGAAAACGAACCCAGCCACAGCAAGGTTTCAGTTTGATCCCTGCAGGACTGGAAGCAGTTTGCTTGGCCACAGTGGCTGAATCCTTGGGATTGGGGCAGAGTTTGCACCAGAACTCAGATGGAATACCACACCCAGCCACGTCCAGATGAATATTGCCCTTTTCCAAAAGGCCAGGCCTCCACACCTGCCTCTCCAAGACTCTGCACTTTAATGGAACTGGAAAAAGAAATGTACAGGGGAGCCTGGGAATCGCCCCACACCTCTGTCTGACTCAGAAAATCTGCCACAAGTGTGGCAAAACCTCTCCTTGGCCCTGACAGGAGGGAGGGCTGAAAATGCACAGGCAACACACACACGGCAGCAAAACTCAGCTCTTCCCCAGTGTCCATCCACACACCTTCTACTCCTCATCCCCACTCTGTATTCCAGTTCTTTTCTCCCATTTCTGGAATGTTTGGGGATTCTGTGCTTCACCCCCTGTCAGTCCTTGGGGTGTGGTTGAAGGCGATGACGGCGTATTCCACATTTTGGGGTTTCCCGTGAGCCTGATTCGGTTCCACATTGCAGTAAAGAGGATCCTCAGGGCTGCTGGGGGGTGGTACGCCCATGTTAATGTAACTTGGGCCTTTGCTGTCATCCTGAGAACTTTCTCTCCTTCCAGTGCTGCCAAGCTAGGAAAAGAAAGGGAAAACTCTCGTTAGCATGAGTCAGTGCCAGGCCACAGCTGCTGCCAGGAGAACAAGGCTTTCCCAGGAGGAAAGGAGAAGCTGTGTCAAAATTTACCTTTGGTCATGACAGAGGTGAAAGAAAGAGGACTCTTTTCTTCACCACCTCTCTTGGGTACAGGTGACAACCTCATGCTCTGGCCTTACCACTCCTTGAGTCATTTCTCAGGGGTTACTAGAACTTGTTCCACTGGGTTTGTTCCTACTGGAGTTTCCTTACATTAATTACCCCCCGCTTCTCTCCAGCCAGGAAAATCCTTTCTCTGGTGACATCAAATCCATTTCCCTCCTGCTCATAACCAAAGGGAGTTCCAAGGTCCTCACCAGGTGGGTCCAASAGCTCATCTCAGACCATGGGTCAGGGATTTGGTACCACGTGGGAGATCATTCATTTTCCTTACCTGTGCTGTGCCCTCTGCTCTGTCATTGGTGTCCTCTGCTTTTCTGTTACCTTTGGAATAAGCCAAAATCAGAGGGTTTAGATGTAGAGAAATCCATGAAAAGCTCTGTGCCTGAGGAAGTTTGGGAAGGCTGTGGGATTGCCCAGTGATGGGAGCAGTGGATGTGCCAGTGGGACCCCTCTGCCCTGGGCCTGGGGAACACTTTGCTCTCACTTTACTCCTCCTCTGATGTATTTGCAGGTTCCTGTGCTGGGTCTGGAGGAACCTGGCTTTGATTTATTGTGAGGGGAGATGGCAGTGAGGGGCCTGCCTTGAGAATTCCCARCCTGACCTTCTCCAGGGCACTGGGAATGAGCTCACCTGGAGTGTGAAATGATGGCAGGGGCTCCACGTACCTGTTCTCCCCAGGAGCTTGTAGTACCTGACACTCAGAGTTATGGAGGTGAGGACAGCCAGGATGAGCAGGATGAGCAGCACCACGGACAGGATGAGGAGGGTGTTCTCATTTGAGCTGGGGCAGAGGAAGGGAGTTACCAGTGGTGGATGGTTTAACAGCCCATCACCAAAAGTGACCAAAAAAGGGACAGGAACAGGTTTTATGTGCTCGGTTCTCTGCCCTTGGAAGGAGGGTTTGCTTCTCCTGCAAGATCTCCTGCAGATCCTGCAGGATCCTCCATCTCTGAGGCTGGGCAAGTCCTTGCTGACCCAGAAGGGAATAAGAGGCACTGGGGACTTCCCCTGGTTCCTGGTTCTTGATTTTTCTACCTGGCTGTGCCTCCTGAGCTTTTCCTAGACCATTGTCCAGGCTTTAGAAACAAGCCACTGTTCAAAGCTCCGAGCACAATTCCAGGCTCTCTGGAGCAGGAACTGCCTTTCCCTGCCGTGTTTTGCAGCACCAGGGAGCTGAGGGATGATTGTGCTCTTAGGGGCTGCTGTAACATTGATGACGGCAGATGTCCAAAGGGGAAAATATCCTTTACATTTAACAGCCAGGGAAATGGATTAAATAGCAGCCAAGGACTGTCTCACTGTTAAATACTCAGACAGGAGTGAGCAAAGTCGAGGCTTAGGGGCAGAATCTGAGGGTTCTGTCCCTGTGAAGAGCAGAGCCCAAAAAATGAGGATAAATAATAGAGAGGCACCTGCWAAAAAGCTGTGACATAATTTTACCAATCTGCCTCTTCCTTTGGAAAAATTCCCAGGCAGGAGCTGGAGGAGGAGAGGCCGCCTTTGGTAAGGATCCTGTCACAGCCAATTCCTCTGCAGGCAGCAGTCAGAGTACCCAGGGCCTGCCTGCCCCAGGTGTAAAACATGAATAACTTGTGTGTGCTCAAGCTCRGAGACTCTTTTTGGGCCTTACCTGGGTTCTGGGTTGTTGTCCAAAGAAGTTTCTTGTCCTRTGCCTTCAGTACCTGACAAAGCTGCTGGAGGCAAGGATGMAATCAGCGAGGAATGCTCACTATGRGSCTCTGCATTTACCAGTGACACCCTCTGCCACTGCTGTTCCTGTGCCCAGGGCCCTGATCTCATGAGTTTATCCAGAGCATCCCAATGTCCCCTCTCATCATGTGCACTGCCTGTTCCCTTAGTCCTGTGAGGGCCAGGCTGCAGCCTGGTGCTGCTCTGCCCTCCCAGGMGCCTCAGTGCCAACCTTTATGGTTAAAACATCGTCTGAAAGAGAACCCACAAGTCACAGATCTGTAAAATCCGAGTCTAAAGTTATTCCTTTGACAACCCAGTGGGAAAGTCTTTGAAATCCAAAGGATGAGTCACTCTAAAGGGGCTATGTAGTTGTTACAAAGAACTGATATCAGAGAGTGACTGATGGAAACCCCTCTCAGGACAGGTTAAAGAGGAGCAGCGCAGAGTTGGATCCACCAATGCGGATCTGCTCCCATCCCTGCTGCTATTCCATAGGGTGGTGGCCACGGGAAAGTCCAATATTATAGGGTTTGGGCAGGCAAACACAGGTAAGGCGGGAGGTGGGGTGAACTGGGCAGCGCAGAGAGCAAGGAAATGAGCCTGGCACTACAAACGTATCCCACAGATCCATACACACCCTCGGAAACGCTGAGCGTGACCTCCTCCATGCGGGATAGAGCCGAGCGCTCCTGGAGCGCACACCAGTACACGCCCGAGTCCTGAGCCTGCAGCTGCTCCATGGTGACGGTGACAACGCCCTGCTGGGTGTTGTCCTGGATCCTGACACTGCCTTCCCGAGCCGAGGGCTCGGAGCCGGTGCTGACCAGCACGTTACACGTTTTCCCTTCTTCCTTCTTGCACCAGGCTTTGCTCACGGCCTTGTAGTCCGCGATCTTGTAGTGACACTGCACTGAGACGTTGCCTGACTTCTCGGCTGTGAACTGCTGGGTCCCTGGAAAACACCCGGGACGTGTGGTGAGATCCCAGAGTGGGATCCCGCAGTGGCACCCCCTCCCCAGCACCGGAATACCTGCTATGCTCCCCGGATCTGGGTCTACCTCCGGACATGCGGAGCAGAAGGGGACTGGACCCAGATTTCCCATGCAGAGGTGAGTCATAAATTTGGGGGTCCTGTCCCCCTCCTCTGGTTCCCCCAGGGTCTGTGTGCCCATGGACACTCAGCCCTTAGGGCGTGGGAGGGCTGGTGGTTGTGGGGCCAGAGCAAGAGCAGTGCCTAGCATGGAGGAGGTTCCCAGCAGCACCCAGCGGGAACCAGTGCTGGATCCACGGGATTGAGCCTGTGGGGAGCAGCTGGGATGAGCAGCCCCATTTTTGGGACTCACGGGAACCTCCCCTGAGTCTCTGCTGGGAGCAGACAGAGCATGAAGGGCCAGGCCTGAGCTTTGGCTCAAAGGTCCTATGGATAAGTTGCCACTGTGTGTGATGGAGGGATGGGCAGGGGGAGAGACGGGTGTCACCTGGGCTGAGACCTGCCCACATCCACACCTGGCTGCCAGGAGGGGCTCACTCTTGGACATAGAGCACAGTAGGAACTCATTCTTGGACACAGAGAGCAGTAGGTACTCACTGTTGGACACAGAGAGCAGTAGGTGCTCACGGTTGGACAGTGAGAGCACAGCAGGTACTCACTGTTGGACACAGAGAGCAGTAGGTGCTCACTGTTGGACAGTGAGAGCACAGCAGGTACTCACTCTTGAACACAGAGAGCACGACCTCCATCACCCGGGTGTGACCGGAGCCCAGTGCACACCAGTACACACCAGTGTCCTGGGCCTGCAGCTTCTTCATGGTGACAGTGAGAGTCCCTTGCTGACTCTCGTACTTGATCGATGGTCTGTATTGCGAAGATTTACCCACTTTACTCCGTGTTGCAGGGCTTTGTGTCTCCAGCAGGTCTGAGCACTGAGTCTGCCCTTTCCTTCGGCACCAGGTCATGCTGGACCCCCAGGGGCTGGTTGGGCACTGCACCGACACGGTGTCCAGCTCCCACTTGAGCAGCTCTGTGAAACACCAAAGGCAGTCACCCACCTCCCTGCCCGCGCTGGACACCTCGGACAGACCATGCCCCTCACAGAGAGCCCCTCGTCAGGGCAGGGGTGAGGTGGGGCAGGACAAGGGGAGCCGGGAGCCAGCAGGGCCAGCCAGGTCTGTGGGGCTCGTTCACTCACTGTGTGAGAGGAAAAGCAGGGAGCGAGGCTGGAGAGGGGGCTGGGGAGAATGGGGGAAGCTGCTCAGCTGTGGGGAAGAGGAAGGACAGAGCAGGGGGAGGAATGATGTTGCTTTTTGACAAGACTTGGCTTTGGGGATACAGGTACTCACCCTTGAAAACATTCAGTGAGATCGTCCTAAATGAGGAATATCCTCCGTAATAGTAAGCACAGAAGTATGTGCCCGAGTCCTCTGCCTTGAGGTCAGTCATGGTGATGGACACAGTCTTACCAGTGGTGTCATCCTTTATTGTAATTCTCCCGTCACTGGATTGTCTGCTGTCCTGGTAGTATGTCTCCACTAAGTTTTGACATCCTCCATTTTTCTCGCGGCACCAGTATTTTGTCCACCTGTCTTTAGTCTCTGCTGTGTAAGGACACYGGACGTACAGACTGTCCCCTTCCCGTCTTTTGGCTTCAGGGGTCTGGCCTTGGAGACCTGGAAGAATCAGATGTGGTGAGGGAGAGGGGAGCTGATCACAGAATCACAGAATTAACCAGGTTGGAAAAGACCTTTGAGATCATCGAGTCCAACCTATGTGCTAACACCACCTTGTCACCAGACCATGGCACTGAGTGCCAGATCCAGTCTTAAACACCTCCAGGGACAGTGAYTCCACCACCTCCCTGGGCAGCCCCTCCCAATGCCCAATCACTCTTTCTGGGAAGGTGCAGGGCTGCCCGCAGCCTCCCGCGGGACACAGGGAAACTCTGCCTCCGACCTTCCCCTGTGGACACTTGCAGCTGGAAGAACTCCAAAACTCAAAATCCATGCCCTTTGCTGAATTCACCTGCTCGGAGACGGGAAGGCTGCTTTCTGGTGGGCACTGTTGGGATTTGAGCTGTAGTTTGGGGCCCACAGACAAGCACAGGGTGCTCGAGGTGTTGGACCTTCAAGTCATGTGCGTGCAGCGCCTGGAGCTGTCCCAGCAAACCAGCCCCTTGTCACTGCTCCTCTCTGCAGGCACATGGGGACCACCCCCTGCCCACACAGCGCCCTGGGGGCCGGGGGGTCTGTTTGGGAGGGTGGGATGGGGCAGAGGGAAGGAGCGGGGGCAGCGTGTGCAGCCCTGCAGCTCCTCCGTGCCACATCCCCGGAGCTGCCAGCGGCTCCCGGCTCTGAGGCTGTGCTGGGTGCGGGTTCATTCCCAGCCCACCACGTGCTGGGCAGGAGCTTTGTGCTCTCTGCAGGGATGGCAGGGGACAGGTGGTGCCCCTGGACACCGTCCTGACCCGGGACTGCCATCAGAGGAGTTGAGCGGGGCCAGCGTGATAGGAAAAGCCAACYGGGAGAGGCTCTGAGCTCCCAGGGTGGATCATGCTGGCAGCCTGGAGGAGCCAGGAGYATGTCGTGGGAATTGGGGCTGCCCCTTCCCTCCCCACCCCTGCAGCCAGTTGCCTGGATCAGAGTCCAGATGGTGCTGGAGGAGCTCCCCAGGCAGCAGGGAGTGGGGAAGGGTATCCCATTCCCAGGGACACGCCAAGCCCTTCTCTTACCTGGGAAGAAGAGCAGCAGCAGGAGAAGGGCTCCGAACGCCATGGCCACGCTCAGGCCCGGGGAAGGGGCATTGCTGGGGGCTGCCAGCGCGTCCCGTGCCAGCGTGCGTGCCCCAGGAGCTCCTGCCTGGCCGTGACACAGCCGGGGGAAGTGCCAAGGTCTTGCCTCAAGCGGAAACACCTCCCYGTGTTTTGTTACAACATTGATATGAAGATCATCTCAGGCTGCTTTTGGGGAAGTGGCTGAGCACGGAGCAGGGCCCGTCCGGATGCCAAGGGCCGTTGCTGCTCTCGCCTGGCTGGTGGCAATGGTTTTCTCACTTTGCCTGTGCCCCCCAGCCCGTGGTGAGGCCGACCCATCTGGCTCCTCTTCCTCCCTGGCTGCGAGGAGAGAAATTTTTGTGGTTTTGGTGTCACACAAACTCCAATGGAGCTGATTCCGCACTCCGGTGCTTCGCTTCCCTTAACAGAGGGAATGGGGAATGCCTTCTGTAGCTTTTTCCATCCTTTCCCTCTGCCTCCTGGAAATCCACACAAAGCCAGTTCCTCTCCAAGCGAGCAAAGCCGCCTGTGGAACCCTCCAGGTCAGTCCTGGAGCTGCTGTGTTTGCATCCCAGCCACCACCAAAGTCCCCTCTGGCGACGGCTGTCCCAGCTCTGGGGGACTCACTCACGACCTTCTACATCTGGCTCTGTCCCAAACAGCTGCTTTGGGAAGCAGGAGCAGTGTCAGGTCTATTTGCCTCAATTCCAAGCATCCCTGGCCTTTCCCCCTCTCTCTGTAGGTGTTGTGAGGATGCTGCAGAGGGCCTGTCCTTCACTCTGCTCCCAGACCCCTTGTGCTTGCCATACTGAGAGCCATGCCCTTTATCAGAGGGGTTTGGCTGAGCYCCTTCTGCCTCCCCTGCACCTCCCCGTGTCCTTCCCTGCCCTTGAAGGCAGAGAGAGCAGAGCAGTGAGTTCCTGTGCCAGCACAGCGTCCCCTGGGCCAGTACCTGCCCCGCTCCAGCAGAGCAGCACGCAGAGACTCCACTGACACCCCGGCTGCAAATAATTTCCAATTATATGAATAAGCAGCTTATTAACAATACATTCTGGCTAATCATTTTGTGCTAGATATCTCTGCATTGTCTTGTCCCCAAATCCCTCTCTCATCAGGCACTTGATGCTCAGTAACGAGAAGGGGGAACACGCTCGGGCTCTCGCCAACAAATCCCGGGAGCCTGCAATTAGTTCAGTTTCTGCAACTGGTTGCCTACAAACCGAGCCAGGGGCTGTGCCTCAGCCCTTCCCGTGGCGTTTGCTGCATCCAAGGGAGGTCCTGGCCGAGGGGAGAGGCTCGTTGGGGCAGGACAGGTTGTGAGGAAATGCCTGTCCAGGGCCTGGCATCTTGGAGCAGCAGGAACGTAATGAAGTTGGTCCTTTTGCTGCCTCTCTGACAGAGGATCAATATGATTTTAATTATAGAATCACAGGAAAGAAGATGAATGTTATCTCAGGAGGTCACTTCCTCCAGCCCAGTGACACAGTCGGATCAGGTCTTTCCGTGTAATTTCTAAAGATCTGTTTAACCAGTGGAGGTTGCAGCATTCTCCTGKTCCAGTGCTGCACCAGCCCTGTCTGAACACTCCTCCCAGCTCTGCCTCTCCCTGCTCTGTAATTCCTTGCTCCCTTTGTATCCATTGTGACCTCGGAGAGCAGATCATTGCCTTTCTCCTGCTGCACTCAGGGACCTCCATTCCTCCCCTTGGTCCTTCCACTCCAGACCAACTCCAGATGGTYGCATCCCAAATATTTTAATTTTCCCTCCTCAGCTGTGTTCCTGAAAGCTTGGATCTTTTTTCCCCCCTTCTCTAAACTCCCTTATCAATCCACCTCTTGTCTGACTGTCTCCTTGGATTCCCCAAAGTTCCTTTGGAGCTTAAGGATGGAGCCATCCCCTCTACGCTGCCTCCCAGGGAAATCCCGGCTTGCAGTTGATCGCAGCTGATTGACTGTGGTTGCTGTCGCACCCACAGAAGCCTCTCTGGCTCACACGTTTATGGCAATGTCGGGGCTTTCGGGGTGTTCGGAGCCCCGGGCGGGGGTCGCGGGGGGGCTGCAGTGGCGGAGCGCGGCCGCCAGAGGGCGGGGGAGGCTCAGGAATCAGCCCCGGGTGACACCAGCGAGTCACCCACCCCCCCGTGCCACCCCTGCCATGGCCACCCAGCGCCACCCCTGCCACGGCCACCCAGGGCCACCCAGCGCCACCCCTGCCACGGCCACCCAGCGCCACCCAGTGCCACCCAGTGCCACTCCTGCCAGTGCCACTCAGTGCCACCCAGCGCCACCCCTGCCACGGCCACCCAGCGCCACCCAGTGCCACCCAGTGCCACTCCTGCCAGTGCCACTCAGTGCCACCCAGGGCCACCCCTGCCATGGCCACCCAGTGTTGCCCAGGGCCACCCAGGGCCACCCCTGCCATGGCCACCCAGTGCCACCCAGTGCCACCCCTGCCACCAAGTGCCACCAGCGCCACCCGTGCCATGGCCACTCAGTGCCACCCCTGCCACGGCACGGACACCCCCACCAGCCCACATTGCTCCAAGCCCCGTCCATCCTGGCCTGGGACCCCTGCAGGGATGAGGCAGCCCCAGCCCGTTCCATGTGACACTCGTGGTCGCACAACATTCCCCGTGTTCCCCCTGAGAAGGAGCTGCTCCGCCCAGGGAACGTCCCTGTCACCTGCTCGCTGCGGGCAGGTCCCCAAGCACGGCCGTTTGCCCACCCGAGCCCGTCGTATCCACGCTGCAAAGTCTGGAGAGAAGGTGCATGGATATTCCCGTGAGACACCAGCACAGGCTGCCCTGAGAAGCTGTGGCTGCCTCATCCCTGGAAGTGTCCAAGGCCAGGCTGGACGGGGCTTGGAGCACCCTGGGATAGTGGAAGGTGTCCCTGCCCATGGGAGGGGTGGAACTGGGCAATCTTTAAGGTCCCTTCAAACCACTCCATGATTCTGGGATATTCTTGCCTCACCCTGCACTGGGCTTTAAGAGATGCTTCTTCCCAAAAGCAGCTGCAGACTGAACACCCGAGTGCTCAGCTGGCGGAGCCTGCCGGGGCCTTCTGGGACATAACCACGAGTTGCTTCCTCAGCACATCGACACAGCCCAGCCCCTCACCCTCCCCCAGGCTCTACAGGGATGTGAGGCTGTGGGGAATCAATCCTAAACAATCCTGAGAAAGAGGGATATTGGACTAAGAGATAAGCAGGGGGACTCAGAATAAGGTGGTAAAAATKGCTCAGGGAAAGAGTGGGAGCTGTGAGAGGGGCTGGGGAGGCAGGCAGAGCCGGGACCCCCACTCTGGCTGTGTGTGGGAGCCGCTGGACACGCCGGACCCTCGCTCGGAGAGCCGGACACGGGCTGTGGGCTCAGCTCCGGAGGAGGAGAGGCCCCACAGCAGCAGCTTAGCGAGGGGCCTGGTGTTTGGTCTGTTCCACATCAATGGGGCGTCCAGCTGTGGCTGAGGATGAAAGCGAGCGAGAGAGAGAGGATTAAAGGCTCCCAGGGTCTCCTCTAACCCGCCTAAGACTCGCCAAGAGGGCAGTGTGCGGCTTCAGGAAGGCTTCTTCATATGGAAAATATTATGGGAGGGAGAGAGAGGAGGGGGAAGGGAGCAGGGAGAGAGGGAGGCTCTGGCCAGAGAGTGCTGGGGGAGGACTGACCACTGAAAGGCTTTTGGAGGCTCAGCCCGAGCCCCAGGAGCGAGTGCTGAGCTCTGCTGGTGGGGCACAGGTGAGATGAGTTTGGGAGGCCTGGAGGCAGGAAAATAAAGGGATGAAAGCAGAGGGAAAGTGGAGAACGGGAACAAGGAGGCTGGCAAAAGGGAGGGGAGAGGAGAGGGAYGGAAGGGGAGGTGGTGACAGGCAGGCTGAGGGCTGGGAGGGGAGCGGGAGGTGCTGACAGGCCCGGCTCTCTGCTYCCCGGTGCGGCGGCCAGGTGGGAGCCCCCACCCTCCATCCTGCTCCCAGGAATGCCTGGGATGGGGAACAAACCGCTAACAGGAGCGAGAGGTTTTGCAGCGCACAGCGGCGAGTTCCCAGCGYGGGGTTTCCTGCCGGGGGGCCGGAGGTGTGCAGCCCTCCTGCCTCCGGGCCAGGATAATCCCGGGAGTTAACACCCGGCCTTGGTTACGGCCGGGATGAGGGACCTGAGGCCCGGCTTTCCTGCCTCCTGTTCTGGCTGCCACCGTTTCCCTGCTTCCATTCCCCGGGATTTTCCGCATCCCCCGCGTGTGGCATTCCCGGTCTCATCAGCCCTTCCTCCCCCAGCCACCTCCCACCGCTGAGATCTCCCCGGCATGCACAGGCTGCCACTCCACTTCCCGCCTTGATTTATCCTGAATGACCTTCCTGGACCTCATTTCCAGAAGTGTGAGCACGCAGGGCACTGGGAAGGGCAGGTTGTCCCTCCCTCACCACCCTGCTCCTGCTCACCCTGGTGGGTTGTGGGGTGCTCATACCAAGGTGGGTGCCCAGCCCCCGGATCTGCAGCACTTCCCTGCACACCAKGGTCAGGGATATGGAAGATTCAGGCTGAAAAACATGGCTCTTCCACCTCCTGTCGTGGGCAGGGACACCTTCCACCATCCCAGGTTGCTCCAAGCCCTGTCCAACCCGGCCTTGGACACTTCCAGGGATGGGGCAGCCACAGCTCCTCTGGGCAACYTGTGCCAGGGCCTCAGCACCCTCACAGGGAAGGATTTCCAGCCTGGCCTGGGYTGTCGTGTTCTTGGCCATTGCTGCAGCCGCTGAAAATTTCTCAGATAGTCCAGAAAAGTCCAAACAGAGCTGGGAACTGTGCACGGACTCCCCAGTATGGACACACCTGCCAGGTGAGGGAACTCCTGTGTCCACCAGTGTCCTGGTGCCTTTTGACTCCTCATGGAATGAGTGGATTTTAACTGGAGAGAGACCACTTCTCCCTTCTCCCTAGAAAACACATCTAGGGAGTTTCTGCCAGCTGACTTTCTGCTCCTGGGTCTGAGGAATTTCAGACAAAAGCCTGAAGGTCTGAAGTGTGAGAGGAGCAGCCAACCCCAAGGTGCTGAAGGGACTTGGGACAGCAACTGAGCTCTGATCCCATCCGGGCACTCGGCCGAACCCCACCCAGGCTCCGCCGACATCCCCAAACTGTGTCTTCCACRCTTTTGCTAAACAGTTGGCGAAGTGTTTTGCCCCCTTCCCTCGCCCAGCGGTGCATAAATCCCTCTGCCCCTCGTCTGGAAATCTGCCTTCCTGTCCCTCCCTTCCCTGCCTTCCTGGGAAGCCGGCGTGGATGCGGTGCTGCCGGCTTGCCTGTCTGAGCCGCTTAGTTAAGAATAATAAACAAATTCCTAAATGGAAGGATATTCTTTAAACCTGCCTAGCGCTGCCTGCCAGGGAATGCAGGCAGCAGAGCCCACCTCCTGTCCCCCTCCAGCCCCGGCTCCAGGCTCTCCTGAAACCTGATCTGCTTCGCCGTGGAGCTGCACCGTGGCCTCTGCGTGCACCTTCCCCCCTGACCCTGTCTGGATTCTCCTGTCCTTTTCCTGACACGCTCCCAGCCAGCTCCTGGCTCACGCACACCCCACAGAGGGGCTCACGGTGGCACTGCCACAGCTGCTGTGCCCACCCCACGGCGGGGCACACGGTGGATCTGCACAGGGAGTCATGGAGTCATGGAATGGTTTGGGTTGGAGGGACCTTAAAGATCCCACAGTCCCACCYCCTGCCATGGGCAGGGACACCTTCCACTATCCCAGGTTGCTCCAAGCCCCGTCCAACGTGGCCTTGGACACTTCCAGGGATCCAGCAGCAGCCACAGCTCCTCTGGGCAACCTGTGCCAGGGCCTCCCCACCCTCACAGGGAAGAATTTCTTCCCAATATCCCATCTAGCCCTGCCCTCTGTCCCATTGTCCCATTGTCCCATTGTCCTTTCCACCTGTCAGAAGTCCCTGTTGAAGCACAGACATTCCTGTTCTGCTTCCCCACTCTGCTCTTCGCAGCTCCTTGACACGGGTTTGTCTTTCCCTGCCTCTCCCTGCTGCTCCTGCAGCTTTTATTTAGGCACACAGACAGTTTTTCCCACCTTCTCCTGCTGGTTCCCCCCTTCCAGCTCACACAGCTTCCCAGCTTTCCTTCTCGGTGGCCCATTTTCCCCATCCCAGCACCCGGAACCCGCAGGAAGCCGATGTCAGTTGGAGGCTGAGCAGTCCCTGGGACCCTCTGGCCCTGCCACACTTTTCAACCCACTTCTCATTTTTCTTCTTCTCCTTCTGTAATTTATTGTTTTCGCCTCCCCTCCTCCTCCTCAGCGCCTGCCGAAGGGAACTCATCCCCTGCCTCTTCCCTCTGTTTTCATCTCGAGGAACAGGGAAAAACCCATTTTGCTCTTTCYCCAGCTCCAATTCCCCTTCCACCCCCACACCCTCCCACCTCCCTTCCCAGCCCCGAAACCTTTTCCTGATAGTGTTGCCGTAACTGTTCAATTAAAGGAGCAATTACAAAATCAATCAGAGCCAACCCGAGCCGTGTGCCGAGGGGGGCCCGGCTGGCATCGGGGACGGTGMCGGAGCCCGGCCCAGCCCGGGGGCAGCTCTGCTCCCTCTGTCCCCGCTGCTGGTGACACTCCGAGCACAGGGACTGCCTCCTGCAGGGTCCCACTGGCACCAGCAGCTCCGCACCGCCTCCGGAGAAAACCCTGGAAAAGCTGCTGGTGCCGCCCACGGCTTGGATCGGCCATTCCACGATTTTAACGCRATAAATCCACACGTGGATCTCGTGCAGTTTCCTGGGGTTTCTCCTGCTGGCTCCCTCTCSCCTTTGGGTGGGTGTTCCAGCTCCTGCTGCACGTTCCCACAGGGAATAACCGCGTCCCCTTTGTCACTCGCTGTTCTCTCAGCGGGTGACACTCGCAGTGTCTCACTCCCCGCTGTCCRTGTCTCCTCAGAGCTGCATCCGTGATTTTCACTGCTGGAATTCCCTTCCAACACCTGCAGCCCTCTTGGTGCTGTCACAGCCAGCCTGGCCCTGACACAGAGGGACAAATCCTTCCAAACTCATCCCAAACAAGGAAAGATGAGCTGGAGGAYGGGTTGGGTTTGGAGGAAGTTGTGCAAAGCAGATGAGTTTGGGKTCATCTGTGGGCAGAGTCCCGGCAGCTTCCCAGTAACATGAGGAATTCAGCTTTAGCACATGGATTTTTCCAAGGAGACCAAGATCCTGCTCCTGGTTACACCAGGGAAAGCCCCATCACCACCTCATCCCTTGGAAGGCTGAGGCAAACTGAGGAGAATTCGGGACCAGAGGCCCTAATGGAAAGGATGGGAAAGGCTTTCTTGTCTTCTTAGGAAGACATCCATGAAAGGAACACCTCCTAGGAAGCTCTTTGCCTCAGGATGATCCAGCAGGAGCACATCTTTGTCCTGCTGCTGGGTTCTGGTCCTGCTCTTCCAGGGAGACTCCYCTCCAGCTGGAAGGGGAGCGGGATTGGAGCCATTTCACGAGGAGCCCTTATCCCAGACTTGACCCTGATTTTGCACAGTCAGAGAAGCAGCATCCCAAAGGCTTATCATTCCTTTCGGAGCAGGAATCTGGCGCGGTTCCTGGGGCAGGAGTCCAGTTTGGCTTTCATTTTTAGTGAGTAATCCTAAAAGCCTGGTCACCCCGCGGGTCCCGTGCAGAGAGGGCTGTGCYGACACTTCCCAGTGTGGCAGGAGGGACAAATCCATTTGCCAGGATGCTTTAAGGAAGTCCCCATCCCTGTTTTCCTTACTTTGGTCACCCCCAGCTCACCAGAGCTTTATCTCTGTTAAATATTGAAGATAAGCACACAACTTTCCCCTGTGCCCAAGCTGCCATGTCTGACGTTCAGCGCTGCTGCACAGCTCCTCCATTTCCCCACCCACCTGGAAACGACGGGATGAAAGGGGCTGGAAAGGCAGGAATTTGGCAGAGGGGTAGGTCGGTTTTCCTGCCACTTATCTCGCTGGTGCCACGTTATCTGGGATTGTGCTGGTCCCAGTCAGGGTGTGTTTACTGGGTGTGCCAGGGGGGCACAGCCCACGGCCTTGGTATTTGTATCAATCCAAGGAAATCAGGGGATGTTTCCAAGCACTTGAATGCCTGAAACATCAGCCCAGATGTGCACCCCCTGTGCAGGTGATGCAAGTCTGCAGGTGCTGTTGGATTGGGACTATTTGATCTTCGATAATTCGGAAAATTCCCAAGTTTTKGCCCTTTGGCTCTCAGTCCTGGAAAGATTTTAGCTTGCGACTTTCAGACAGGTCCCCTCCCCGGCAGCCTCTKGTTGGAAGGACCAGCTGAGTGAGCCTGGAGGAGATTCCCATTTTTCTYAGTGGGTTTGGGACCCAAGCATCTGGGAGAGGACTCGTTTATGGGAAAGATCTCACATGCCAGGAGGGACAGGGAGGGATGTTATTTCACCATCCTTTTGTCCCAAAGTCCCAAACCTGTCACCCACAGCTCTGCCTGTCCCTGGCTCTCCTGCTGGGCTGAGCCCTTCCAGTTCCTCCAGTTCCCTGTGTGCTGGGTAGGATGGAGGTGGATAATGGACCTGAGCACGCTCCCACTTGGTTTCTGCCGGCTGGGATAACTGTGGTCTCCAGGGAATTGAGTCATGATTTGCGGGGGTCTTGCTCCTGACTTGCAGTAGGATGAATAATGGGGAATTTTTTCCCAGTGAGGGTGGTGAGGCCCTGGCACAGCTTG
This sequence comes from Amblyornis subalaris, assembly GCA_018881555.1. Taxonomy (NCBI): domain Eukaryota; kingdom Metazoa; phylum Chordata; class Aves; order Passeriformes; family Ptilonorhynchidae; genus Amblyornis; species Amblyornis subalaris. The sequence goes on along the minus strand of JACAXG010000081.1, from coordinate 522,819 downwards.
TCCATGGAAGCCGTGGCTGCCCCATCCCTGGAAGTGTCCAGGGTTGGATGGGGCTTGGAGCAACCTSGGATAGTGGAAGGTGTCCCTGCCCACGGCAGGGGGTGGGATAAAATGATTTTTAAGGTCCCTCCCAACCCAACCCATCCCGTGATTCCACAAACACCCACCTCCCGTGCTTACAGATCCCAGCCTGCTATTCCTGCAGCTCCCAGGCTGTGCTCCCAGCTCCGGGGTCAATCCTGCCGGGTGTCCCTGTGGTGTGTGTGGGGACACAGTTCCCGGGTGCTGCRGGGTGGTGGCACCACGGCCGAGCCTCCGGCCGTGTCCAACTGCCTCTTTGCCATCTATATTTGGGCAAAAAATGACTGGGAATTGTTTGTTTGTGGCTCCTTGGAAACCTCCCCCTCCCGTAGAAATGGCTCCTTTTGTTTGGTTACTTGGGAAAAATATTTTCCTTTCCTTCTCTCGCTATTTTGAAACATTCAAAAAGCAAAGGTTTAAAGAGCCCAGGAGCATCCTGGGCTGTCACCAGGCTCTGCCTCCGCTCGRGGCTCCGTGGTCTCCGTCTCTCCCTGACACTCTGCTCCACCTTCCTGCACATCCTGACAATGGAAACACCATTTAAATGTCCTCCAAGTTTCTCTTGCCATTGAAAAAAGGGGATTTATTCTCGTTTTTTTTTTTTAATCAGAATTAATGTGATTCTAATGTGTTCCTTTTGATCTTCAGGGGATTTTTTACACTGATGATCCCTAATTTTGAATTTTTTTTCCTCTCCTTTTTTTTTTTTTTTTTTGGTTTTAATTGTTTTAAAAAGCTTTCGCGAGCAGGGGGAAAAAAAAATCCATCCTACTTCTTTGGCACATCTTTAACCTTTAAGTACCTCTGGAAAAAAATGTTTAAAATATATTATACATTTTTAAAGAGGGTGCCTTTGACAGGTCAGTCTCAAACCTCTCTCTCTTTCCTTGCACTGTGTTGGAATAAGACAATTTTGCAGCTTGGATTTTTTTGACAGTTAAATTGCAATGTAGGCAGAGGGTGGAATAGGGATCCTGTCTCTTTAACTCTCTAACTAGACAAAGACTTTTCCCCTCTGAGAGCTGAGCCCGGGATCAGAACTGTCAGATGATCTCGTAGCACTTGGGAGAGTTTGCAAAGTCATAATTATATCTTTTAACCTGTCTTGCTCTTTGCAAAAGAAAGGTCCTATTATATTGAAATGAGATTATTAGCCATCAAATACTTTCTTTCTTGGGATTCTTCTTCCTTTAAAAAAAAAAAAAAATTCAAATACCTTAACTACTTTGCAATTGAATTTTTATAAGATTTACTTTTCGCTAAATAAATGTTCGGTAGCAGCTGTTTTTTTGAAAGTATTTTTAAAAGGGTGTTTTCAATATGCAGATGCAAAAAAAAAATCAGACTAAATGTCTGAAATGTCACCTGGATAATTAACGGAAGGTAAAGTTTCAGAGCTCAGTTCAGGTTTTTTCCCTGGCTTCGCCGTTCCCTAACCCTGGTGCTTTTCCTCATTTCAATGCCAAAAATATATTTTTTCCTGAAACCCAATCATTTTCAACCTTCCATTTTCTCTTTTTCCTTTTTTTYCCTGCATCTTTTCTTCAGGAAAAAAATGAAAATGAAACCCCAAATAACTGAAAATGATTTTTTTTAATCCCCACAATTAAAATCCTGCGCTGCAGTGTCAGTGTGGGCTGGAACAAAAGGGGCTGAGTGCTTCAAAGCAATCAAGGTGTCACCAAAAACCGAAGGAAAATCCGATCCCAAATTCAGGGAAGAGCCTCTTGAACGAGCTCCTCCGGCACCAGTTGGCACAACAGCTACACCCAGGCAAAATCTGGAACCTGAGATTAGGAAACATCAGCTATTTGGCACATTTWAAAATATCTGGCTGAACGAGGATTGAATGGAACATAAAATTGTTGAAATCCATGGAAAATCCGGGCCTGATCCCAAGAGCTCTGAAGCCAATGGAGGATCCTTCCACCTGYCCAGTGGCTTTAATCCCCCTTTGGGGTGATTAAAGGGCTGTCATTCGTGGCCCCATAACTCAGATTGTGTCACCCTGTCCTTTCTAAACTCTCTTTGCGGGGCTGGGTGGTGTTGTGGCCATAAAAATCCATCCTGAGGTTGAATTCCGACCTAACAAAGGACTCRTTCCTGCTGCAGACGAACTCCCCAGGAACTCCCGGCACGGCACAGCTCACAACCGGTTTATGGGTTTTTTTAAGCTGTTCAAAAATTMAATTTTTAATAATAATTTTCCAAACGCTCTGTAGGGTCCTGCAGGAGTCTCCAGCAYGGGAATCAGCAGTGTGAGTAGCTTAAGACAAGGGGAACTGTTGCCATGAGTAAAGTTACTCATAGGYGCATGATTTTGCTCACAGTCTGGTGTGTGTTTGGTGCACACCTCAGTTACGATCAAGTGTAATTTTCTTTCTCTGTTGACCAAATTCTCCTTTTTTTAATTCCAAAGCCTAAGAACAAAGCTCATCTTTTAACACCCTTCTCCCAGAGACGTCTGYTCACACACAACCCAGGGGAGTGACAGACCAACCCACCCCACCYCGTGGAACTGGGAGCCAGACCCACCTCGGGAAACGTCTTTCCTGATGGAAAAACCATTGTTCAGGACAGGAAAGTTTGGGAATTCACTGAGCTGCACATCAGCACCTGCTGAATGTGACACAAACCCAGCACCTGCTGAGGCTCTGTGTCTCCAGAGCTSCCTTGTGCTCCTGTGCTGTTGAAACCTCTCCCTGCCTTACCTGCTTTTAATGCTCACAAACCTATTGCAAACTAAAAATACATTTTTTTTTCCTGGTTTATAGAACAAAGCCTTCAAGGAAATTCTTGGGCACTCCCAGCCGGTGTTCCCTGTCCCTCCAGCTTTTGGCTTTCCTGCTGAAGCTGCAGCCCCAGCCGCCTCCGAGTTCAAGGTAGGAGCAAACGTCTGCTTTTCCTCCTGCATTTTTGCCTTTCCATTTCTTTTCCAACGGGATGACTTAAGAGCAAAGAGTGGCAGATATTCATGGAGTGCCTGACTAAGCTGCCTTTAATTGTCCCTGCGTGCTGGGGAGCCAGGAGATAAGAGCAGCGAGCCAGTTCAACCTGTGTGAATTGGCAGTGGCCCCCTGACTCACTGGAGCAGCTTCAGTTTACACCACCGAGGATCTGCCTTGGAATTTCAAGGCTTTCCAGTCGCTATCATAAATATCTCTTCTTTTTCTTGGCCATGAAATAATCTATAGAGTGGTTCCAAAGAATTAAAAGAAGCTGTTGGCAGATGTGTCTATTAGTTTGAGCAGGAGGGTTTGGGCTTTTGTGGAGGCTCGAGCTCAGASTTGGGGTAGCCTGGAGGCTTCTGGACGTCCACGGTAGCTTTACCTTTGGCTGGGCTGTTGTTCCTGGAGGAATGCGCTTTGTTGAGGCATAGGAGAGGTTTTAAAGGAGAGATCTGGGAAATAGGGAATGGGAAGAATTCGAAAGCTGCCCTTTGTCTCGCTGACGACCCCGRGGAATCCCTAAGTCCCAGGGATGTGCACAGGGGTGGTGTGTGGGTCAGGCCATGTAAGCACGAGGTCATGCCCAACTTTGCCGGTTGAAAATACCAAAAATAGCACCTTTCCCAAGGGCAGATTCCTATAGAAAACACTCTCCGCCTCCTGGGAGTAGAATTCCTTGGAGGGGCTGTGCTCTGGAAGCCCAGCAGAGCCAGGCCTGTCACTGCCGTGGACGGGGCACAGGGCTGGCGCCGCTGTGGGCGTGGGTGTAAACACGAGCCAGGAGTGCCAAAACGAGCCAGGAGTGCCAAAAYGAGCCAGGAGTGCCAAAACGAGCCAGGWGTGCCAAGCCCAGCGTGCCCTGGCTGTGCTGCCACAGCGGCCCCGCTCCGCCACAGCCTCTCCGGAGTGACTCGTGCCGTGGTCCCAGTTCCAGGGGATGTGGAAGTTGCCTTGTTTCCTCTCCTTTGGAAGCTCTTGGAGGCCCTGGAGGGCTTCCTTGAAGTTGAGAGTGGCTCTGCAGAGCAGGACTGGGAAAAATCCGAGGCTGTGTTTTGGAGAAATGAGCTCTTGGTTGGTGGAGCTCACCCCAGGTGGACCCGTGCGTGTCCTGCTGATCCTCCCGTTGCTCTCACCGGCCTCTGCTCACACTCACCTACACAAATCGAGGTGAAACACTGTGTAAATTCCCAATTGGAGCTGAAATTGCCTGGATCTTATAATTGGGCCCCAGGACTCATTCAGGAAGAACATCAAAGCCTTCTTCTCCATCCTTGGTGCTGAGTTAAACTGACTTTGGGGCCCCACCTCAGCTGCCCACACTCCCCGGAAAGCAGAGCAGTGCACAAATGCCCACGTGCTGCTCTCCTGGGTTCTGGCAGCCAGGAACCGAAGCCATCAGGAGCTAAAATCCCATTGTTCCTTGTGGTGTCACCCTTCCTGATGGGAATCTCTGGGTCTGTTGGAGCAGCAGCTGAGGTGGGGAGGAAGGATTTTCTGTGGTTCTCGTTCACCTCACTGGTCTCTGCGGTGACCTGGGGGAGGTCGGTGTGGGCCCAGAGAGCAGTGCAGGCAGGATTTGTGTTGGTGTGGCCTTTTTGGGCAATACCAACTCCCCAAACTTTGCTAAGTGGAGCATTTTTCCTAAAGCAGCTCCACTTCTTGCTGCCAAGACAGTCCTATCACCTCCAGATACTCCRCTCTTTCCAGGCTGGATCAATGGGCGATTGTTCCAGAAACACACGGAACGTCCCCAGTCTGCCTCTCTCCTCCTGTTGCGTTGTGTTTTTGTCGGGGTTTTTTTTTTAAAATTTTATTTCAACCTTTAACAAACCCCCCAGAGATGCTGAGCAAAAATAGCACGAATAAGAAAACAAATTCCATGCTAACTTTTGTCAAGGCCAGGGCAATAATCGCCCGGCCTGCTCCGCTCCTCCTCCCCAGCCCCAGGAAGGTTTTACGAGCCGGAGCAGTCGCTCTCTCAGGAGGTGCTCGAGAGGAAAAGGAGACCACGGAGCCAGGGCCGTGTTTTCCATCTGCTGCTTCACCGTGGAAGCCGCGGCTCGGCCCAGGCTGTGACAACCCCCTCAGCTCAACCCCSGGGAGCCGCCACCCGGCCCCTCCGCGCCGACCGTTCCCGGGGGACCGGATCCAGCCCCATCCCACGTTTGGGTTTTACAGGCCCCGCACAATAATCACCTCTTCGCTCGGCCGCCCTCCTCCGCTCTCGGCGCTGGGGAACGGCAGACGGGAGATTTCACGTGCCATAAATATTTAGATTGTGCCTGTGTGTTTATAACACTTGCCCGGGGTGTAACCGGAGCGCCTCCCGCTCGGCAGCAACACCTGATGCCGGGGAAAGTTTTCCATCGCCTCCCGGGGACCGCGGAACGGCCCCGAGCCGACCCACGCCGGGGACCGGTAGCTGAGCTGTCCTTCCCCRTCCTCCTGCTGAAAAACATCAAGGGGCTGATTCCATGGAGCTGCTGCTCCAGAGGATCCTGGAAAAAAAGCCGTGGTTGGGGTGGAATGGGAAGTTTTGGCAGTGTTACCCCTGTGCGACCCAGAGGTTCCAGGCCTCTCCAGCAGAGAATCCCAMCTGGTTTGGGTTGGGAGGACCTTAAAGCTCATCTCATCCCACCCCTGCCACGGGCAGGGACACTTTCCACTAGAACAGGTTGTCCCAAACCCTGTCCAACCTGTTCCATGGCAAGGTTCCCGTGAAAAAGGTGGAATAACCAATGCAGGAGGGGTTTCAGAGCAGGTTAGACCTCGGGATGGACATTAAAGGGGATCTTCGGGAGCACAGGAACAGCCCAGCTGAGGCTCTCGACCCTATTCCATAATCCCAATATTCCTACTCCAGCTGTGCTGTGCTGGTGGGCCTGGCTGGCTTGGACTGGGCAGACTGGGAGGCTCTGCAGGGCAGGCCCCGAGCTCAGCCTGGCGCTTTCCAGACCAGCAGGGCTCTCAAGTGTTGTGGAATTTTTTTGTGCTTTAATAAATGTGTTTTTACTAATGTTTCTTCAGGGGAAAATATTTTTCTTTTGTTTCTCTGCGTAGCCTCTTTAGGACTTTTTGTGGAAGTGCAGCCAATAGTTTGAGCTTTGGCTCCTTTTTCCCCGTCTCCTGTGCTTTTTTCCTCTCATTTTGTTTTCTTTTGAGAAGAAATAAATCTCAGTTTTTAGTCCCTTCCCTTGCTCTTATTCCACCTGCCTGCTGGGCTCTGTTCTGTGGCTTTAGAAACAGGAATAATGACTCCATGGCAAACTTGGGAAGGGTTTTCCTCCCTGAACAGGAGGTTTGATACTTGACTTGGCTCCAGCCTTTTTCCTGGAGCCTTTAATGCTTATCATGGTCAGAGATAAGACATCACAAAAAATGGATTATAAGGGATGTCCAGTTTGGTGATTGTTGGCGATTGTGGCAAATTTTGAGTTTGGGGCAGCGAGGGCTGGAACTAAGAAGGAAAAAGAAAGAAAAATAGAGAGAAAACCCTTCCTCGTCTTGTTTTAGAATCAGCAGATGGAAAGGAAACATAAACTCAATTTTATGTGGATTATAAGGCACCTATAAAGAGTCATATGAACTGAGACACTTGGCTCTGTTACCCTAATGATACCTATGGAACAATATGTGAAACCTATTCCACTCTCCTGGCTCTGTGTGTGTGTATATATTTATATATATGCACAGAGAACGAGCGAGGGAGACGAAATATGGGGCCTTTATTTTTATTGGCTTCTGCGAAGAATAAATTACACAGCAAGGGCAAGGTTAAATTATTGTAAATGTCTGTATGAAAGGCATCACTTAATTATTAACAGTCTGCTACAAATAAAAGGTACAGATGCTAAAATGGCCTGACCTGCTGGACTGGGGGGTTGTTTGAAATCGCTGGTGAGGCCCACAGCTGACTTGTTCTGTCAGCCAGGCTGGAAAAAGAGGCAGGRTAAGGTTTCATTGCAGGGTGGCTCCGAGCCCTCTTTCCCAGATGGCAAGAAAATGGGAAAGGGGAAGGTGGGAGCGTTCTGAAAGCAGGGCCAGACCGCTGTGAGGASAGAGGATGCTCAGAACCGCCTGGGTGGGGAAAAGATGGAAACTCCAAGATGTAACTCACTGTAAATTTTGTCTTGCAATCTCTCTCCCTCACGCCTTGCCCACAGTGGATATGAGTTCCTGGAAGTGGAGCTCTTCACCCTGTCCCAGTCAGGAAAAGGTTAAAAAACGGCTCGCTGCACCTGAGCGGTCTGCACAAGGTAACTCAAAGAGAAAACCATCCCAGGATGGAATTTCCACAGGGAAACTTGGAGGCTTCACCAAGTTGGGGGGAAAAAAATAAAGTCTGAAACTCCACCGGTCCGTTGGAATGAAAGAGCTCTGTGGAAAGCTCTCCCTTGCACTCTCACCAAATTAAAGCTGCTTTTGGCAGGGAAGGAGAGGTGTCTGCGATTCCACGTTCAGCCTCGGGGCCAGACGGAATCCCTCGGAGTGGCTGGGCTCACCCCCTGCCCATCGCCAGCCAGGAATTCCCACCACTCCTGCACGCTCCAGGCACTCCCGGGTGGAGCTGGAGCATTGTCTCTTGGGGAGAGACATCCAGCCTTGCTTAAAGATCCCAAAATCCTTGAGAATTTGCTGCCTCCCCCCCCCAAGCTCTTCCAAAGGCTTGATGTGCCAACACCACCATTTGCTCAAAGGGAAAACCAGGAAACGCTTGGTGTGAGCTTGATCCTGATGGATTTTAATGCAGTTGGACACCTGAGGGGATGGGACAAAGAGGAAGAGCCCAAATAACTTTGACACGGATTTGTGGTAAAGCCACATCCTGTTATTGCCCTGAGCTTTCACCTGCCAACTTCTGTGTCAGGGACACACAATCAAAAAATGTCCATTTCTTCTTCCACATTACTGGAATTCCCAGCAGTGTGAGCGGGATGGCCTTGCCCTTGTGCCAAGGCTCAGGTTTGTGTAGAAGGTGTTGAAGAAATTACCCCAGAAAAGGGAATTTGGGTGTGTTTTCCCATCACATCAGACTTCTGCATGAAGGTTTAGAAACATGAGCCTTTTGAGCAGCTGGGGAAATTTGAATTCCAGGTGAAGACTGGTTGGACGGAATTAGTGACAGGTAAATTCCCTGCTCCGCACGATTCCTTAGGTCCCATCCCTGTGTTTTACCTTTGTGGGACTCTGATGCTTTCCCACAAAGCCCACGATGGCAGTGGAGCAAGAAACCACTTACCCCACTGCTCCTCTGAGCTGYGGTGCCGTAGGAGAGCAGAGCAGAGGCTTTTCCTGCTCCTGGCAGACAGGGATAGAATCCCTCCCCGGGAAAAGCCGCCTCCACAGGAGGTACATCTCGGAACAAGGGGGAAGCGTGTCGTGACCAGGCTCCAACAGTAGCACAGCCTGCTCCAGACCCCATGGGCTGCCGAGAATCCCGATCCCTCACATCTCATGGACTGCCTTGGCCCATCTCCAAAGGCCCTTGGCAGCCGTTCAAGGCCTCGCAAGGTGCTGAACACGCCGACGTTCCCTTTGTCTTTTGTGTGTGTGTGTGTGTGTGTGTGTGTGGGGATGGATTACCCCAGCTTCCCTGCTGGAGTGGGACTGGGATTTGGCTGGAATAGCAGGGCAGAGCTGCAGGTGAAGGGTTTGTAAGGTGGCTTCACCCCGGGTGTGATCTGCAGCTGCACCTCCGAGCGTTTCTGGTGGGTGGTTGCGGTCCCACTCGTGGCTGCAGCGTCGGGTGGTTGTGGGGAAAGCTTTGGCAAAGCGTCAGGAATGTTGATTGGATCAATCCAGAGCAGGATAGGGATGGAGATGTTGGGAGGCCCTCGTGTGCAGCTGGTGAGTGAGAAGTGCTGGTGGTCACTGCTCGGGGCTGTGGCTGCAAAGGAGTCGATGGTGGTTGGTGGAACGGGGTGGGGAATCTTTTCGTTGGGGTTGGGAGTAGGTGGGAAGGATCAGGAACAGCACAACTGCCACCAGGAGCTGGGGAAGGAGTCCTGGGAGATTCAGACCTTTCCAAAGGTGTAAGAGCAGGGCAGGGAGAGGGGCAGGTGCGTGGGAGGGAGCTGCTCCACGAGTGTCCCCTTCACACGGGTGTTCCCACACTCCCTTCTCCCACCTGCTCCTGAGAGAAGCCGTGGCTGCAATTTCTTGGGAGCAACCAGAGGCTGTAAAACCCGGGATCTGCACGAAAGGGAAAAAGTGACAAGGGGAAAAGCCAGGCCGGCCCCACCTCGCAGGGTCGGACTGGAATGTGTTTGCTCTGGGGGGGAGCGGTGCCGGTGTTGGGTTTGTAACGTGAACCCTCTGCAAATACCTCCGGGGCAGACAGGTCCCTCTCGGGCTGTGTTTATTTAATAAAGAGCCAGTGAAGTAACTGCAATTTCATTGTCAATTTACTAATGCGTTACAGTTATGTTTCTGAACCTCATTGTTTGGGCTCAGGAGCTCGCAGTGCCTGGCCAAAACTTTCCTTTTTTCTCCCCCTTATTCCTCCCCTCAAGTGTAAAACACGTTTTATTATGACTAGAATGTCTTCTATTTATCAAAAACTGGGATTAAAACCCTTCACTCCCCCCTTCCATGCACATATCCAACTTGGCAACAGGTCGGTGATTAACCTCCTGAAAGCCTCACTTGGTCACTTTTTTTTTTTAGTCTTTCTTTTTTTATTTTTAAGAGAAGGTAAAACCACGCACGTTTGCGCACACACTGACACATAACACACACACGTTTTAAAAGTTCATCTGGGAAGAACACAATGGAAACTCTGGCTGGAAAAGCCACGGAGCTGTGCGTCTTTGTGGTCTGGGAAGCTTGACTCCGGCCTCCTACTCTTTTGGATGGAAATCTGGGGTTGAAACACGATTGCACGTTCTCCATAATAATAATAATAATAAAAAAAAAAACCCAACAACCACCCAGCCCTCCCTAATGGTGAGTGGAAAAGAGAAATGAGCTTTTTGCATGAAGATGAGGAGAGAGTGGCAGAGCAGCTGCTGAGTTGTTTTGGGTTTGATCCTCAGCAGGTCCTTCCTGCAGTGGGTAAAGGGGTGGAGAGCAATGGGGTCGCTCTCAGCTGAGGTTTGGTAGATCCCCTGGTCCCACACAGGTTTATTTTCACCAAGGATCCCTAGAGGAGATGACTTTTCCCCTCTCAAAGCAGTGGGAAGAGCTTTGGGTTCATCAAGTTTGACTTGAGGGCTGCTGTGGCTCAGGTGGGATGTGGGAGCAGGGTGGGACACTCCGCTCCCGACAGGACACAGGGAACTTCTCGGGTTCCACCCAGGCTCTGCAACACTGCCAACTTCCCTACCCCAGCACGCCCAGGCTGTTTTGGGGAGCAGCTCCACCTGTGTGTGTCCACGTTCCCATCACTAACGGGGGACACCAACAGCCAAAGCTCGGCCTGTTGGATTATTTGTCAAAGCAGCAACCCAGATTTGGGGTTTCCTTCTGCCCGGAGCCCTCCAGGTGCTGCTCCCTCGGGCAGAGCTGAGCCAAGGCTGGGCCACCAGGATGATGGAGCTGCCTGGGGATGTCTGGGGCTCTTTGGGCAGGGTTTGTCTCTCCCTTTTGGGGCCATTTCAGCCGGGGCTTGTCTCGCCCTTTTGGGGCTGCTTGAGCCGGGGTTTCTCTCCTTCTTGAGGCTGAGCACGATTTCTCTCTCCCTTCTGGGGCCGTTTGAGCTGGGTTTGTCTCTCCCTCTCGGGGCTGTTTGAGCAGGGTTTGTCTCTCAGGGCTGTTTGAGCTGGGTTTATCTCTCCCTTTCAAGGCCGTTTGAGCCGGGTTTGTCTCTCCCTTTTGGGGCTGTTTGAGCCAGAGTTTGTCTCTCCCTTTTGGGACCGTTTGAGCTGGAGTTTGTCTCTCCCTTTTGGGGCCGTTTGAGCCAGGTTTGTCTCTCCCTTTTGGGACCATTTGAGCCAGGTTTGTCTCTCCCTCTCGGGACCGTTCGAGGCGGGGTTTGTCTCTCCCTCCCGCTCACCCCACCCTTCGAGCCCAGCGCTTTCCCCGCATCCCATCTGAAGGTGTCCAGGGCCCAAAGGCTCCGCGGCAGCTGAGCCCTGAGCCCTGCCCTCGGCCGTGACCCCGGGCAAGGCTCCGGCCCTGCCCTCAAAGGCTCCGCTCGAGGCCTTCAGGCCGGCTCAGCGCCCGGGGCCCTCCACAACCCAGGCGAGCGGTCGGGACAAATTACACGGGCTGGCTTCAGAGGGGAGCCTGGGGCTGACCCCACTCACCCCCCTCAGGCTTTGAAGCAGCCCTTGAACCCCACCCGGGGCCGGGGGCCTCTTTGCGTGCCCGGGCCCGGCGCAGCCAGCGCGGCTGGGCCCGTAATGAGCAGGAAGATTCGTGCTAATCTCCCCCGAAATGAGGGGCTAATTCCTCGAGCAGAACCTTGTCAGCTGCTTGTTAACAGCCCCTCGGCCCCGCGCTCACGTGGCCTTCATTATTTTTAGGAGCTTTTCTTTTTTTTTTCGGGCGTGCCTTTGGTTTAGAGCAGGAGCGTAAACTTCGCTTCGGCGCAGCTCGTGGCTGGTTAACAACCCCCGGCTTAAATCCCATGGTTTGGGAGAGAAATCCAGCAAGAAATCCAGTGGCACTGGTAGTGGGGGACGTTTCGTATTGAATTTTCTCCCTTTTTTTTTTTTTTTTTCGTTTTTAAATGTGGAAACTTTTAGGCACAATCCCGGCCCTGTGTTTAAGTCATTAAAACATCTTTAAGCATTTTCTGGTTTGAGTTTTCTTAGCAGCAGCCCTTTTCCTGGAATGTATTTTATTTTTCTTTTAAGTTGATGAAAAAAAAATTTAAAAAAAAAATAAAAAATGTAAAAACCCGCCCCTTGCATTTCCAGGCGATTTTTTTTTTTTAAGGGGAGTGAGGAGAGGGAGGCGGAGGAGGTTGTGGGATGAGGAAAGTGAGAGAACAGGGCCCTTTCTGTGCTTTATTTCTAATCCGCAGGAATCCATTTTAGCCTTTTATGGCTGTTGCACTTGCTGACAGGATTTACATTCTCCGTATGTTATCTGAAACATCACAATCTGGGGCTGTGGGATTGTTTCATGCCTGGGTTAAAAACACGCCGGTGCTTCTGGGAGGCTGCGGGGAGGGAGCTGGGGAAGAGCAGGGAGGCAGAGAAAAGCTTTTAAAAAAGGGGGAAAAAAGAGGGGAAAGCGAGAGCCGAGCACTTTGCGGGAGCTGCTGTCGGCAGAGTTCACGCCCCAGACAAACTGATGTTTAAGGGAACCAGGGAGGGTATTAGATCCCTTTGATTCCGGCGGTGTTGGAGCACAGTTCTGGGCTGGAAAAGCAGCCACGGAAAAATCCACCCTCTGCTGTCTGTCTCTGAAGCCCCTCCGTGCTGAGCTGTGATGGAATCACAGAAGGGTTTGGGGTTGAAGGAGCCTCAAAGCCCATCCAGTGCCACCCCTGCCATGGCAGGGACACCTTCCACTATCCCAGGCTGCTCCAAGCCCCATCCAACCTGGCCTTGGACACTTCCAGGGATGGGGCAGCCACAGCTTCTCTGGGCAAGCTGTGCCAGGGCCTCCCCACCCTCACAGAGACATCCATGTATCATGTAAATTTCCCCTCTTTCAGTTTGAAATCATTCCCCCTTGTCCTGTCACTGCAATTCCTTGCTGGTAACAGCACAACTCGGATGCTCTGGTGATGGATTGATGGATGGATAAGAGGATCCAGAGACTTTTTTCTGGCCTATGTATTGATAGCTCCTGGAAAAAAATCTTGAATTTGGTAGAAACCAAACTAAATACCGTTAGAATTCTGACTCTGCCAAGTGTTTGTTGAGAAAAGAGTAAACAGTGGGGATGTGGTAACTCTTTTCCAACAGCTACAAATGTTGCTGTGCCAATCCAGGGTGTCCATCAGAGCCTCTGTCATCCCAAACACTCATCCCTCCTTCTCTTTCAGCCTGGATACCCCAAAAATCACCAGTGTGGGCTGTTCTCCTGTGGCTGTGCTGGCCCTGCACCCTCTGCTGTTCCTCACCGAGTCTGGGACGTGGCTCTGAATGCACAAGAAGGTGCCACTCCACGTTGTTGGTTTTCTGATCATGACCAAGCTCTAAGCTCTTAAGGTAGGGACTTCAGCTTTTTAATAACTCACGGGAGAACCCAGGGAAAATGTAAGTTTTATGGAGTCTAGAGAATATTTTTAAAGGATTTAGATGTCTGGAAAAAGTGTCTTAGGAGGTTTAACTGCTTTGCAGTGGAAAAAAAGAAAATTAACAAATATTCTTATTTCTTTGTTAGTCCCTTTTGGGGCAGAGCGGCCGCCACATGTTCTGGGCAGGGCTGTGATCCCAAGGCTCGGGGCCAAATCCCAAATCAGTGGAAGGCAGAACAGCCCAGGTAGGGTGGGCTGGAGCTCGGTCCCGTGTGTGTTTACAGGGTGAAAGCTCTGTAATCACTGGAGATTTGAGAGATGATTATTTTTGGGGTGGTGTAAAACTGTGAAAAGCTCCGTGTTGGAGAATCAGCAACATTATCCTGGATCCTAATCCAAACAAAGGGGGATTTGGGCTTGCCAGGCTCTTCTTGTACCCCCCTCTCTGTGCTCCATGCTGGTTTATCCTCTTAGGATGGATGGAGCCGGCTCTCCGGGAGCCACTGGAGCTGGATCGTGGCTGGGCACCAGCTGGGGCTTTGTGCCAAAGCAAGAGGTGATTTCAGGTTGGTCTGGGGTACCTGAGCTCGGGAAAAGCAAATTTCCCAATGGGTGGCACTGGCACAGCCCATTCCACACATCGCTGATCACGTTTGGGGTGTGTCCAACCAGGACAAATTCACAAGAATTTCTCCATGGAAAGGGAGGTCAGGCCTTGGAAGGCCCAGGGAGGTTTGGAGTCCCCATCCCTGGAGGTGTCCAAGGAATGACTGAATGTCACAGTCAGTGCTCTGGGCTGGGTGACAAGGTGGGGATCGGGCACAGGTTGGACTGGATGGTCTTGGAGGGCTTTTCCAACCTCAGTGACTCTGGGATTCTGTGGGACACATCATGTGCATCATCCCACTGTGCGTCCCTGCCTGTGTGCGTTGCCAGTGTCGCACACGCAGATCCCTCCCTGATCCCCAGTTTGACCTGGAACTCAGCTCCTGCTTCCCAAATAAGAGAGAGCAGGTTTGGATTGGATACAAGGAAGGAGTTGTTCCCTGTGAGGGTAGTGAGGCCCTGGCACAGGTTGCCCAGAGAAGCTGTGGCTGTCCCATCCCTGGAAGTGTCCAAGGCCAGGTTGGACGGGGCTTGGAGCAACCTGGGATAGTGGAAGGTGTCCCTGCCATGGCAGGGGGCAGAATGCGATGGGATTTGAGGTTCCTTCCAACCCATTCCATGATTCCATGAACATCCAGCACCCTGCTTGGCCAATCCTGTCCCCCCAGCAGCCATGTGAAGGTTCTGGTGTGATTTCCACCCCCTTTGGCTCCCCTCTCTCCAGCAGTGACCCACCCGTGGGCACCCCCAGCCCGGGGCAGAGCCCCACCACCCGCAGCATTCGGGTTCCTCCCCCCGTCCCTGCGAGTGAAAGAACCCACCTGTGTCTGCGGGGCCTGGTTGGGATTCCTGGGAAACTTTAACCTCTATTAATACCACGAAATTATTGCTGCATATGGCAAAGCACTTATGTAAACCGATCTCCCCCCAGCCTGGGCGGGGGCAGGCGCTGCTCCGATGGATCTACCTGCTCTCGGGGGGCTCCCAAACCCTCCGCATTCCTCCACGGCGCTGCTTTCCCGCCTCGCGGGAGGACGTGCGTGTGCTGGGAGCGAGCACGTGATGGGAAAAGGGGGAGAGGGAAGAAGGAAGGGAGGAGTGAGCTCACCGGGATAATTGGCTCTGGAGCGGCGGCAGGTCGGGGAGTACGCTCGTCTGTCTGTCCAGCCGGGTTTGGCCGGGCTGGCGTCGGAGTCAGACCTCCCCAGAGCTGCGGGAAGGCGGGAGCAGGCTGGCTGGGGTCGAGCGGGCTTAGCTGTCGTTTGCGCCGACACCTTTTCGTGCCACGGCAGCTCCCGGCAGTGCCAGACCGCTGGGAAGGGGCTCCGTGGGAATGAGAAACAGGCCCACGAGGTTCCTTTTGCCGGTGGCAGCACCGGGTATTCCCAGCCAGCGGCACTCAGAAACTGTGGAATCGTGGCGCTGTCCTGAAATTCCTGAGTCTGATCGTGTTCCTTGCGTTTCTCGGGGTTTGTGGCTTCTGCCCTGGGCTGCAAAGGCTCAGAGGGGGCTTTTTAAATAGGAACAAATGAGTGAGAGATAACATTTGTCAGGAAATCGCGGGACTCCAGCAGATGGGGCTCAAAGAAAGGAATGCCAAAACAGCTGCAGCCTGGCAGTGCTGTGGGTGGCACCGGGGCACAGGCAGACCTGTCCTGGGGGGCAGGAGCTTCCGTGGGAAAGGTTTGTGCCTCCCTCCTGGCTGCCACCTGGATGGCACTCAGAGAATCCCAGAATGGTTCAGGTTGGAGGAGACCTTAAAGCTCATCCTATTCCATGAGCAGGGATACCTTCCACTAGCCCAGGTTGCTCCAAGCCCTGTCCAGCCTGGCCTTAGGCACTCCAGGGATGGAGCAGCCACAGCTTCTCTGGGCAACCTGTGCCAGGGCCTCCCCATCCTCACAGAAAGGAATTTCTTCCTAATATCCCATCTATCCCTGCCCTCTGTCTGTGGGAAGCCATTCCCCCTTGTCCTGTCACTCCAGGCCCTTGGAAATATTCCCTCTCCATCTTTCCCGTTGGCTCTCTCAGGCACTGGATGGCCACAATTAGGTCACCCTGAAGGTTCTCTTCTCCAGGCTGAACAATCCCACTTGGACAACTCCATCAAAGCTCTCAGGGCTTTCCTAAAGCAAGAATTCCTGGGTCTCAGCTCCAGCTGCCAGAATCCAAAGCTGGCTCTTGACCTGGTGGGAAGCCCACGGTCACAAATAATCCAGAGCACTTGGACACACATTGGCTTTTCCAACCCAAGAGCAGAACAAGTTGGAGAAAGAGGAGTGAGAAGTTCTGCAGTGTTTTACCCCTCTGCTCCCCAACAGAGGTTTTGTTTGGGGTTTTTTTTTTTACAAGCAGAGCTGAGGTTTGAAATTCCACCCAAGTTGGGAAATTCAAAATCCATTTTCCATTCCTGCAATCGCCCTTCCTGCGTGGCTGAGGAAGAGGGGTTTTGGAGGATGTTTTGCTTTTTTAGGACCAGGTTGGAATTCAGCCTTTGGTCGGTTCATCTGAGAACAGAGGAATGTCTGCGTCCCCAGAATTCACCTGTGTGGGATTTTCTGTCCAGAAATGGGTTGAATTTATCTCAGGTAATGCAGCAAACACAGCAGTGCTAAAGAAACGTCAGAAAATGAGGTTCCTCCTGTCCTCCACAATTGGTTTTCTGTGCCTGCCTTGTCCCTTTGTGCTGGTCACATTCCTGGTTGGCTCTCCCCTCTCTCCAGCACCAAGCACAGCAGGGGTTTCCCCTGAAGCTGCAAGGTGCCACCGCCAAACCAGGCTGTCCCTGCTGTCCCTCCAGCCCGGGAGCTGTCCAGATCTCCCCCTGGGACAGAGAGAGCAGCCACCCCAGGACCTGGTGATTCCCGGGACTTGGGATGGAGACGGCCTTTCCGGCAGGGGTGTTGTGGTCACTGCAGGGGATTGGGTTAAGTCTGGACAAACGGAGACAAAGGAATTACTGAGCAAAATGTCCCGGCCTGTCTTCTGCAGGAGGTCACCGAGATGATCTGTCTGTCCCTTCTGGCCTTTCAATCCACTAATCTATTTTCCCTTCCAGGAACCGGGACTGTATTCTGAGAACAGCCCCTCAGGAAAAGAGAAAAAAGCGGGCGAGGATGCCTTTGAAAAACAACAGCAAAGCGAAAGCCCCTTCAACTACAAAATAAACTGAGGTACAAGGTGCAATTAACAATGCACCAACAGCAGAGCCTGGAATGTAAATTGTATTTAAATAGGGCTGTGAAGAATGTTCCAGTCCCCTAAATGGCTTCTCTCTCCCGCTGCCTTGAACCTCCAATCAAGCCCTGCCTGGGAGTAATTTGGGGCTGGAAATTGTTGCCACACGAACAGCTGAAGGCTGGCAGGGTCAGCGGCCCCCCGTGTCACACCCTGTCATTTCACATTAAGATATGCAGAGGCGACGCGGCCGCGAACTTTCCCCGCGCCGTGTCCGTGCCCGGGCCGCGGGCGGAGGAAGGCGTAATTGGAGTCAACTGCTTGATTATGATAATTGCTACTGTCTGGGGGGGAAGAAACGGGCCAGTCCTGGAGCTGGAGCCGAGCTGCACCTTCGGGGTGCTGCCTGGCTGTTTGCCAGCAGATGGGCCTGGCAGAAAATGCCCTTCCCGGCCCCGTTTCGGCCCCTTGACCTCTGCCTGACCACTTGTTGACTCCGCGGTTCCAGGCGGGGTCACGGGGTTTGCTGCTTGTTCTCTGCTTCCCACCGGAGGATTGGGCCTGAAGGATTTATCCCCGGCCGGGGAAAAGGGCTTTTGGAAATTTATCCCCGGCTCTGCTCCGCGGCGCAAGTGGGAGATGAGGTGCCGTATATTTCCCACTGGGATATTTATCGTTCCCATTGTATGGCCCGGCAGCAATCTGTGGGAAACGCCTCCAGGAAGCTGGGCTGGTCAATCTGTCATACCCTGCCCATTTCCATCTGCTGGGAGAGCAGGGATGGGCCTGCAGGTCAAGGCACTGGGATGGGAATGAGAAGCAGGCACTGGGATTTTGGCGCTTCCAGCAGATTTTAACGGGATCTTGTGGGGTTCCCTTGTGTCCCTTCTCCCTTGGAGAAGCAGGGACAGCCCTTCCTCTTCATTAGGTTTATTTTATTTTAGCTGGTCTCGAGGTCCTGAGGTAGGGAAGGTTCTCAGGGTGAGAAGCTCAGGAATTGTTGTACTCCCAGATCCACCCCAGGTTTGGGCTCTGAGGGTGAAGCCTTGGAGCCATTGGCATTTCCAGTGGGAGTTAAACACTTCCATACCCCTGGGAAGCTTGGCAGCAATTTGCCCTCAGTGCAGGGGAGCTGTAACCCTGCCCAGGAGTGGTGTGAGGCAGGTAGAGGCCCTGGAAAGGAGATCACATCCAGAATTAAGGAATTATTGTTAATTCCTGGCTATTATTTATTAATATCAACCCTAACAGCAAAGCTGCTGCTGTGGAGCAATAGCACAGCCAGAGCTCCAATAGTAAATAACAACAAATTAATCGGGTAATTGTTTCCTTGCTATCAAAAAAATTTAATAAAATTGGGGGTTTTAATGTTGAAAGCAGAGATCTCTGAGGAAGGTGTACCTGTCCTGATACCTGGATTGCTTTAACAGAATAATGGGAAAACGTGATCCATCTGTCCCTGTGCAATCTCCAGGAGTGCCCAGCCCCAGCTGCTCCAGGACAGGGCGCTCGTGCCCTCGTAGCACTTAAGGCAATGACTCAGGACGCTGTGGCTGGGGGCTGTGACACCATTGATTCCTTTAATTTATGGGATAACCAGCCCTTTGGGAGAGGTTCTTCCTAATCTCCATTAGTCCGAGATTGCTTTATCCTTTTGCAGCGAGGAATTTTGCATCCCTTTCCTCTGTGAGCTTTCTCAAACTCCATCCCCGTGGTTCTGGGGATCATTTATTTCAATTTCCGCAGTTTTGTTTTCTTTGTTTTTTCTCCAGCTCCTCGGGAATCGCTCGGGGAATGAGCACAAAAAGGCCTGCAGGTGAACTCTGCTTCTCTATAGAAGTCTGGATCTTTCTGACAGCTTTGTTTTTAGTTCACCAAAAATTGCCAAAATACACTCAGGGCCTGTTCTCTCACTCCATTTTCATTTTCAATAGGAAACTCCAAAAGCAGCTGACAAAACCCCTCTCCCACACTCCCGATTTTCTTTCACCAAACCCTGAGTCAGCGCGGGCTGCCAGCAATTCCACCTCCCTGAGCCAGGAGCTGTCGCTGCCCCGCTGGAGCTGCAGGTGTGGGGTCGGGAGCAGGACGTGGAGCCGAGGGCTCTGTCCAGGCTGGGACTCCAAAACCCTGGCTGCGTTCCCACAGGAGCTGCTGGAAGTTGCTGGCTTGTCCCAGGAGAGGTTCACCAGCACCAGAGTGCCAGGGGGAGAAGTTTTGCAGGGAGAACCCAACATCCCATGGCTGAGCTGCTCCGGGGGTGCTGGTGAAGGGATGGGGACCCCCAGTCCTCTCTGACCTCCAGGACCCCTCCTGTGTGCCAGGAGTGCCATTTGGACATCACAAAAACAGAGCTATGACCTCAGGGAGAGGCAGATCCAAGCCCTGGGTGCTCGGGAGTGTGGTGGGATGGATGCAGGATGCAGGGATTGGTGGGATGGATGCAGGATGCAGGGATTGGTGGGATGGTGGGTGGGATGCAGGAATCACTCATTTCTCGTGGCCATCACAGGCGATTGGAGTCTGAAAATGTCAACCAGGAGGTGATAAAAGATTTGCTTTTCTGGAACTTTCCTTGCAAGCGCAAAAGCAACCCCTGAGCGCGGGAATGTGACTTTTCTTCCTTCTTTGATCACCAGTCAAACATGAAGGAAAAGTTTCACAACCCTTCGGCACTCGGAAGATGCTGCCTTGGTGTCTCTGGTGGTGGAAGCAGTAAAACAAACACCCCCTTCCCCAGGCCAGCCCCAGGGCCTCGCAGCAGGAGGGAGGAAGCATCAGAGAATCGTGGAATGGTTTGGGTTGGAATGGGACCTTGGAGATCGTCTTGTCTGGCAGCTGCAGGCAGGAGGATTTGGCAAACACGGCTCTGCCCTCACCTGCGGGGAGGTGCCCTCACCTGAGGCGAAGGAGCTTTCCCCACCCGTTTCCCTTTGAAGGTGGAGGTGGGGATGGCACCTTCCTCTGTGGGATGCTTGGAACTTTGGGAATACAAAATGCTGCCCGAGAGCTGCTTATTGCTGCTGCCCTGTGGCAAACAGGGAGCCTGGCTCAGTGTCCCCATCCTATTGTCCCATGGCCTTCTCTGCCCCTGCAAGGGTTGGGGGGGGGTGTGGTGCTCTCCATTAATTAAAACCCTGGCTCAGGAGGAGATTGGAGCTTGCTGTTATCCCGGACTTTAATGCTGGAAGTGCCAGCGGTGGTTTTGGGACGTGGCTGCCCTGTGGCTGTGGTGACACCCCACGGGGACACCCCAGGGGGCTGTCCCGCATCTGGCCAGCTCAGGCAGCGGCAGAGGTGCTGCTTTCCTGCAGGCAGGTGCTGAGCCGAGTGGCCTTAAAGCAGCTTTGCCTTAAATCCCAGGCAGAGGTGGACACGGAGCTTCCCCAGCCGGCTTTGAAGTGCTCGGGGGCCTCTCGCTCGAGCTGTGATGTTTATCCAGAGCCGCTTCCCGAGCCGGGAAGGGAAGGGAGGCGCGGATGGCTGGGGAAGCGCGGATGGAGCCCGGCTCTCCTGAGAACCCGACCGGGCTTAATCCGCAGCCCGCCGCGGCATCCCGCAAATCTCGGCTCCCAGAGCCCGCGGCGGGAGCGGCATCGGCTCCGTCTCCCACCTCCTCCCGTCACCCCATCCCCTCCCGAGTGTGCCTGGTGTGAGGGAGAGGCACAGCACAGAGAGGGGACAAGGCCAGGTGCCTTTGGAGCATCGGATCCAAAAAGGTGGCGGCGATGGGGGAGAGGCGTCGTTGTTAAAAAGAGCCAAAAAAACAACAAAAAGAAAGAAACAGTAAACGCATCAAATAATAATAAAAACCCACCCTTTTCTTTGAGCCTCAATGTATGCTGGTGCAGTGCTTAGGGGATTAATCTCTTAAAAAATAAGTGCCATGTGAGTAGACAGGCAGTGATTAAGGTTTTAACTGATCAGTCTGCGTCTGACAGTGAACCAGCTATTATCTTAACGGAATCAAACGAACATTCAGAGCCTCCGCTCAGCCCCAAACATGAAAGGAGATGTCATCTGCTGGCAGTTGGCAAAGCCGCAGGGGAAGGGGGAGAGGGAGAAAGGAGGGAAGGCGAGGAAAGCAAAACAAGGGTGAGAAAAAGGGGGAAAGGAGGGGAAAGAGGGAGCAGGGCTGAGAAAGGATGGAGGGGTAAATAAAAGGAAGCGGCGGAGAGAACGAGACAAAAGGAGAGCAGCAGAGGTTTGAAGAGGTGCTCTGATGTTTCTGTCCTTCCTGCTTTCCTGAACGGTTTGGGAACTGTTCCCTGAGCGCTGTGGGCCTTTGGAGCCCTCTCCAAGCCTTGCCCTGCCTTTTCCCACACCGGCTGTCGCGCTGCCCGCCGAGGTCTCCCCTACACCAGGGAGGTCTGGCACTCTTGAACCTGAGGTCAAAAACAAGAGGGAGGAGAAGAATGGCCTTCAGGCCAGAGGAGGAAACCAGGGCAACCGGGCTCTTATCGGGATAAAAGGGCTTTATCTCCGAGCACTTAAACAAAACACACAAGCTTGAGAGAAGAGGCTCTGTCAAGTGTCCGGCGGGGCCACGCGGGAGACGGCAAATCCCTGCGGGATAGAGGGGCTCCTTCCTCAGGGGATACCCCAAATCCCTATGCGATAGAGGGGCTCCTTCCTCAGGGGAGACCCCAAATCCCTATGCGATAGAGGGGCTCCTTCCTCAGGGGAGACCCCAAATCCCTGCAGGATAGAGGGGCTCCTTCCTCGGGGGAGACCCCAAATCCCTGCAGGATAGAGAGGCTCCTTCCTCAAGGGGAGACCCCAAATCCCTGTGGGATAGAGGGGCTCCTTCCTTTGGGGAGACCCCAAATCCCTGCAGGATAGAAGGGCTCATTCCTTACACTGTGCAGACCCTGGAGCTGGGACTGGGGCAGGTTCTGGGTGCTGGGGATGGAGGGCAGGAGGGATTTACCTGGCCTGGAGACGACAGTAATTCCTGGGAGCTGCTTAACCCCAGCTCAGCGTGGAGCAGCCTGGAAGTGAGTGGCTTTTAAAGCAGGGATCAAGGGCACAGCGAGCAAGGAGCAGGTCTGGAGAAGGTCGGGAAGGGGAGACAAGGAGAGATCACGGAGCGGGCGGACACCCATCCCTCCATCCCTCCACACTCCGTGGGCTGATGCGGTTCCCAGGAGCAGCCCCCTGTGAAACCAGGAGCCAGGCTGGCCGCTGGGATCACTCTTCCCCTGGGAGACTGAAGTAGAGCATTTCCAGTCTCCAGTGCAGGGGAATGCGGGCTGGAAGAGGGAGAGGCCGCCTGGCAGAGAGGCAGGAGCTGCCTGGTCATGTTTGCATGGTCACTTCACATCAAGGGAGCGCCGGGATTTATGGGCTCCAGGGTGCAGGAGTGGCTGAGGCTGCAGGAGGACGGGAGAGACCAAACAACAGGGATTTGTTTGCCCCGGGGCTGCAGCCGGGGTGGGACTGGGCTGGGAGGTGGCTGGGACCAAACAGGGGGAAGCCAAGGAGTTAGGGAGGAAACCGAGGAGGCCTGGAGGTTGTTTGGCTTCCTGTAAAAGGTGACAGCAGGATTAAGCCGCGGATGGGTCTCTGGGTTGCATAGGAAGGGTGTTATCCACGCTGGAGAAAGGCAGCAGAGCAAGGTCCCGATCCCAGAGCTGGCAGTGCCTGACATCCCATGGATTTGCAGCCCCAGGATGCCCTTTGGAGCAGCAGGCCCTGGCACAGATCCCCCTTTACAGGTTAAAGGCTCCGAGGAAGGCCCTGCCAGAGACCCCATCACCCCTGGGGTCTCCAGGCTGCCGATCCCACCCACTGATCCCCTTTTCCAGGGAGGCCGAGCCAGCTGAACTCCCCCCGGTACCCAGCTCCAAAGAGGCAGGCGGTTCCTAGGTCTTCTCCTGGATCCCTTTGGGACTCAGCTCATCCCTCCCCATTCCCTCTTACCCACCTTTCACTGGAGATCGTGATGCTTTGTGCCAGGAATCCCCTTTCTGGGAGGAGCTGTCCTGCTCTCCCCCTGCCTCCCAGGCTCCACTCCTCACTCCCTGCCTTTGGCGTGGGGCAGGGCCCATCAGCAGAGCTCAGACACTCTCTGGGCTCCCTGTGGAGACCTCACTCGTCCTTCCCCACGGATCCCTCCCATCCCACGCCCTCACCGCGGCCCCGGAGCGTCCCAGCACGTGGAGCACCATGAATTTCCCCGGGAGCAGCCCCCCGTGCCAGGCTGTTATTGCTGCCTGCTGTCCCTGCTGACTCCATCCGTCTGCCTGGTGCTGCTGCTCCGTGCCAGGAGGGCTCCGGGCCCGCCGGGGTCACGGCTGCCCCATTACGGGCCGAGATTTATCCTTGGCAGGTGTGCTGCGGGATGCTATATTATCCAGGATTATGAACTGTAACAGGATAATCTCTCTAATGTAATTCAAGCTCTCGACATGGCTTATGGCTCCTTAATGTACCTCAGACTGAAGAATTACAAGAACATTTTCCCCCCTCCCTACCTTGTCAGCTCCTAAATGATTTAGGCAATCGCCTGAAGCCAGATCTTGGCCTCCAGTCATAACTCAGAGCAGTTCAGTAAATATGATGGGGAAGGAGTTTTCCTGGCTTTGCTCTTTCTTCCTTCCACTCTGCTCAGCCCTCAGTGAGGCAGGGAATGAGCAGGGAGAGCTGGGATGCGCATGGAGTGAGTCGGGACTCAGTGGGAACGAGCAGGGAGAGCTGAGACTCACAGGGAGTGAGCAGGGAGAGTAGGATGCACAGGGAATGAGCAGTGAGAGCTGGGACTCGCAGGGAATGAGCTGGGAGAGCTGGGGTGCACAAAGAATCATCAGGAAGAGCTGGGATGCACAGGGAATGAGCAGGAAGAGCTGGGACTCACAGGGAATGAGCTGGGATGCACAGGGAATGAGTTGGGAGAGCTGGGACTCACAGGGAATGAGCTGGGACTCACAGGGAATGAGTTGGGAGAGCTGGGAGTCACAGGGAATGAGTTGGGACTCACAGGGAATGAGCAGGGAGAGCCAGGACACACAGCCCTGCCCTCACCTCCACCATCCCATGGCCTTCCTCCCTTCCTGCCCGCAGCTTCCAGGATGGATCGCTGCCACCCAAACCCTCGGGAGCAGGACACAGGACACTCAGCAGGTCCTCTCCTGGGAGGGTTGTGCCTGCGTGACCCCGGGATCATCCCTTAGAGCGTCCTCCCTGCCAGGGCACAGCAGCCACCGCAGCAGCGCAGTGCCCAAGGCAGGAGAGTGGGAGATCTCCCCAGGAAAATCCTTGCCTGTGCCTGGAATGTGACACTGAGCCACTTTCAGCAGCAAGAAAAGCCCCTCCCCGAGGTCTCTGCCTCATCCCTGGGGGATGAGACCCTCCGGTGTGCAGACTGGCAGGGTGAGGTCTCTGCTCTCACCAGCAAGACGGATTTCCAGCCACCTGAAGGAGGTTTTTCCCTCTTTTTTTTTTTTTTTGCTTCCCTGGAAGCTTCTCCAAGACAGAGCCTCATAAATCTCACCTCCCAAACCCCTCAGGCGGCCGGGTGTCTGCATCCTCTCCATCTTCATCTCTCCTCCCTGCTTTGATGCGCCGGGAGGCGGATGTGCCGTGCCGGGAGCCCGAGGTGGGAGGTGGGAGACTCCGTCCTTTCTGTCCCTGCCGGTGCCACGTCCCTGCTGTGACCTTGGTGGCACCTGGCAGTGCCTGGCGCTCCCTCGGGGGGTGTCCCAGTGGAGAAAATGTGGCTTGGAAGGGTTATCCTGGATTTTCCAGGGGTGATATAGGTGGTTAATAGCCCCGTGGTCACTGGGAATTCCGCTGGGTTCCCTGCTGGGATTCCCTGTTGGATAACTCGGCAATAATTTGTGGTTTGGTGTAAAATCACCTAGTGCAGGCTGTTATTCCCAGGATGTCCAGGCTTGCTCCATGCCCTCCTGCTAAGCCAAAAGGAATAATTCCCATCTTTTACATAATTGGCTTTTAACTCTGCCTCTGTTGATTGCTTGGACTTGGTGGTGGGATTGTGGTGCTGATTTTAAGTGGAATGAGGGTCATTCCCATGGAAAAGACAAACAATTAATGCAGCACCGAAGGGCCTCTCCATCCCAACACTCCTCTGGGCTGGGGAGCAGCAGGATTCCATCTGGGACCTGCTCCTCTGGAGTCACTGTCCCTGGTCAGCTCTTCCTGGGAATTCCCAGTGGCAGCTCACTCCCAGTCCCACCGTGATCCCTCCTGCAGCCCCCTCAGTGACCCCGAGGACAAAACAAACGTTGGAAATGGGATGGGGAGGGGAGGAAAGAAAGCAAAAGAGGCGAAAAAAGCAGAGATTAAGAACAGGAACTGCGGGGATCCAACTTCCACCCGGCCACAGACTTCAAATAAACACCAGCTCTGCAGAGCCGGGGCCGGGAGCAGCCACGGCGTGGAAAAAAGGGATGCTGGAAAAAACACACCCCTCCTGCAGCATTCCCGGGGTGAGGCCTGGGGACCTGTGGCTCGTGTGAGCAAGGCAGGTGATGTGTGTGAAGGGCTGGGGGATGGCTGGAGGGGGAAGGAAAAGGGGAATGTGCCAAAAAGAGGAAAAGAGATGGGGGAGACAGCATCAGGATGGGGCAGGGGAATGGCCGAGCTGCTCCCGGGAGAGGGGACAGTGATTCCCTGGGAGCACATCCCTGCCTGTCCGCCAGGATCCTGCCCAGAGCCTCCCCAAGGACCCACTTCGTGTCCTGGCACTGCCCTGGGCACCACTCCACGGACATCCCCGAGGAGCTGCTTGGGAAGGGCGAGGTCTGCCCTGCTCCCACCCCACCCTCCCATCCCTCAGGAGAGGAAAACCACCCTGGAGAGAGGGAAAACCAAGGGATGAAAGAGAAAAGCCGGGAGGTGAGGCGCTTCAAAAGCAGCCAGCCCGCGGGTTGCGCTCTGTGGCTCCTCCAAAGGGAGTCCGGGAGCTGCGGGACAGGGGCAGGGACAGGAGCAGGGACAGGAGGAGGGGGACAAGGGAGCAGAGTGTCCCCCGGGGCTGTGGGGGCGGTGGCAGAGCAGGACGGGGCAGCTCCCGCTGTATTTATTTACTGCTGCTGGTCGGTGTCGCCCTGGCAGCCTCCGCAATGGGAATTTTCTGTGTCACTGGCTGAGAGGATTCCAGGCAGGTTTTTGATAATGTGGTTTTTTTTTTTTTTTTTGTAAACCGGGCAGGGAGAAGGGGGGKGGGGGGTGAGGGGGAAGAAGCCACAGGGTGGAAAACTGCTGGGCCCTGAGCTTTTAACTCCTTCGTCGCCAGATGGGTTTGGCTGGAGTTTGTGGTTCATAGAATCCGAGGATTGGGGGCGGCTTTGAAGCAGAAAATGTGGCATTTCCACCACACTTTCCTTCACAGCCACCTCGGCCATCCCTCAGTTCCCAGCATCAAGAAATGAACCCCTTGTTCAGCAGGTCCCCACTCCTGTGTCCCTTCCCCATCCGCTGCTTGGGATTTATGCCTCAAATCCCCCCGTGCCTCAGTTTCCCTCCTGGAAAAGGGTGGGAAAGCGCTGCCCAAAGGCAGTGCCCAGCCCACGCCATCGGTCCTGGGGGTGGCCAGAGGCAGAGCCAGGC
The DNA here is from genome assembly GCA_018881555.1 of Amblyornis subalaris. Classification (NCBI taxonomy): domain Eukaryota; kingdom Metazoa; phylum Chordata; class Aves; order Passeriformes; family Ptilonorhynchidae; genus Amblyornis; species Amblyornis subalaris. Next base: position 496,299 of record JACAXG010000081.1, on the reverse strand, counting down.
TGCCCGGGCAGGTGCCCGCTTGGCAGGTGCCCACCAGGCCCACGGCGAGGGCCTGCACCCCCACGGCCCCAGGCTTCTGCCACTTGAAAGGCAGACAAGGAAATTGCAGAGGGTTTGATCTCTCCGTAAACAAACTGGAAATCCAAGTGTAATCTTCTGCTCCTTTGTTTTCGGGCAAACAGAGCGGCAGCATCTGTCCCCTCCCGGCTCTGCTGCCAGAGCCCCCAACACGCGCTGAAAGGCGGCTCCAGAATCCCTCCTTTCTTCCTTTCTTTCTTTTTCCTTCCCTTTTTGTGTGGTTTGTGCTCGGGATAATTGGTGCGTCGCGGAGAGCCGGTGTTGGGGGACAGGAAGGAGAAGCTGTGTACACAGTGAAGTAACTGGCAAAGCATCTTCAGACCTGTCTCTGCTTCCCAGGTGGCACCTCCGGCTTAACCTCTTCCTTCCTGTGACACAAAAGGGGATCTTTGCCAGCCTCTGCCATCTCCTCCCCAAAAGCTTCCTCGGATTAACCCTTTGCTCGCTCACCCCGAGGAGAAATGGGGACTTTCCTTCTTGTCTGGTCCCTGATTTCTAAGTGCCTGTTGCTGGAGGAGGGGGCGGTGACCCCAGGGCCGTGCATGGAACAAAGAATGAGCCTGGAATCCGTGTGGCTGGGCAAACATGGAACTTCCCAACCCCGGATTTCTGGAGCTGTGCTCCCCTGGGGTCCCTCTGCTCAGCCTCGATTCCTCAGGGAAACTGAGGCACCAAAATCCCTGGGATCAAGCAGCAAATCGGCAGTCGAGTCCAGCTCCAGCTCCACTTCCCCACACCTCGTGGGGTCTCCCGGCTCCCCCAGCCCCCTGGGAGGCTCCGGCCACCTCTGCTTTCCCAGCCCTCGGATTCCAGCTCCCCTCACCCGGGCAGGAGCCGCGCGAGCCCCTGAGTGACACTTGATTGACAGAGCCAATTAGCCAAACGAAGGCAGCTGCATTCAGCCCGCACAAGGCTGGGGGAGGAGGGGGGAACCAGAGGGGAGGCCAGAATCCAATTCCTCTCCCATCAGGCGTGATTGCCGGGTTTGTTTTATTCTCAGCCTGGCTTTTTTTTCCTGGAGCCGCCGCCTCTGGATGCCACTCAAGCGGCGCTCGCAGCTTCCCCCCCCGGGCTGGCAGGGAGCTCGGGGGGAGGTTGTCATCACCTGGGCACGTTTTTCCCAGCGCTGGGATTTCCCCAGGTGAAGCGGGGAACTCCTCGTGCCGCAGCACGTCCCGGACGAAAGCGGGATCCGGGGAAGAGACGCGGCCCCGTCCTCGCAGCCCGGGCACGGGGCGTGGAGCGCGGGGATGCCGGAGGCGGGCAGGGCTCGGGTGGGGTGCAGAGGGAGCTCCTCCCGGGCGAGGTTACCTGGGCTTTGCTCCCTCTGCGTGTCCCCCGTGGTGGTTTCAGGCGGAGGAGGAGCCGGGCCGGGAGAAGGGGAGCCGGGAACGCGGTCGGGACAGGCTGTGCATGGAGTTTGTCTCTCCGGAGATCTGCGTTTCTTCTCCCGCGATGGTTTTTGACTCGTTTCCTCGGCTCCCAGGCACATATTTACTTAACCCCGCGGCTGCGGGAACGCCGGCTTTGGTGCTGTGTGACATGTGGGGCTCACACGCAGAGGGGACACGCTGGGGGACGCACAGGGGACGCACACGGGTGTCAGGGTGCCCGCAGAGGTGGCACCTCGCTGCCTGCCCTGGCAGTGCTCCCGTGGGCAGCAGGACACGGCGTTCCAGGGGGCAGCGACAGATCCATCGCACACAGCACGGGCAGATCAGCCCGTGCCAGGCCCGGGTGATGCAGGGCACAAACGTCCCAGTGTCTGGTGCCCAGGAGCCAAATCCTTGCCGCCCATCCCGGGTACTGAGGGCATAAATCATCACGGATTTGACTGCTCGTGTTCTCATCCACCAGCACACGGATTTGGGTCACCTCCCTTGCGCTGTGGACACCCCAGCAATGCTGGGACGCTGCAGAGGGAGGAGCCTCCTCGCTTTTGCTGAGGCTTTTGGGGTGGCCGAGGCACGTCTGGGACCTGTCCCAGCCTTCCCCCTTCCCAGCTGTTTCTCCCAACCCAGCTGGATGCCGAACTCCCTCAAAGGCCGCCTTGTGTTGCAATTCTGGGAGCCAAAGCCTCTTTGATGGGTGGAGAGTCGGCCCTCGCTGACCACCACCAGGCTCTGGACACATCCCAAAGCCTTTCCAGCTTGTGACCACTGTTGAAAGGGTTCATTTCTTCCCCTAATGAGATGCAGCCCTGGCTGGGGGCACTGCAGCGTCTGTTCAGCAGCTCGTAGCAACCAGGCAGAACAATTTGGTCGAGCGAGAGTGAAGGAACAGTTTCAGCCAGGCCAGGGGGGTCACACGGCCCTTCCTGCAGCACATCCCTGCCTCCTGCGAGGGGGATCCCATCCAAGGAGCCTCCAGGAATGGCAGCACTTGGATGGGGTGGGTGTGGGTGGGTGGAGGAAGCTGCAGAGAGCACAGGGTTTGCACGGCCTGAGTGTCCCGGGGGTGGCCCTGGCTCAGGGGGAGCATCCAGCTTGGCCACCCTGTCCCCATCCTGCAGAGCCACCACTGTCCTGGTCCGAGCCACCGTCACCTGAGCCAGCCCAGGACAATGGGCTGGACAGAGGGGCACGTGCACGGCTGGGCTGGTGCGCAGAGAGCTTCCTCCTCCTCCTGCTCATCCTCCTCTTCCTCCTGCTCTGCTGGCAGAGGCTCCCCCAGGGCAGGGAGCTGCCGGGAGTGCCAGCAGGCCAGGCAGGAGCAGCTCTCCAGCTGGGAGAGGCCCATGGAAAGGCACCGGGAGCTCTCCTGCAGCCAGCTCGTGCCCCAGCTCGGTGCACATGAAAAAGTCATTCAGGGAGCCACTCGAAAACGGCCCCTCGCTCCCGTGTGCACGCTCGGGGTGTCAAATGATTCCCAACCATCCAAGAAAGGCTGATCGGCGTTGGATGGATGGAAAGAATCCGGCTGCCTCAGTGAGCTTTGGATGCAGCCCGGAGCTGTTAGGAAGTAGCCATCAAACCCTGAACCAGGCAGCTGAGAGAAGTGAAACTCTACCCAGGTGTTAGAGATCCTTAAACTGGGAAGGAATTTTTCTTCCCCTTGGCTCTGGAACAACAACAACAGCACTATTTTTTTTCCCCCCTCACAGCCTATTCCCGAGCGGGGCAGGTGGGCAGGGTCCTCCTCATCCTCGCCGTGGTTGTCTGGAGCTGTTTGAAGGCAGGAGCCAAGGGTTCGCACCCCGCGGGCTCTCCCAGCGGCTCTGTCCTCGGGCAGCTCCACGAGGGAGCCGCAGGAAGCGGGAATGCTGAGCGCACCCCACAGCCCGGCCTCTGCCAAGGGGACCGTGCGGAGAAGCAGGAAACTGGCGGCAGTCCTGGAAATTTAAAGCCCTTTCACTGCCCGCTGCTTTAAAATCAAAAGTATTTGTGATTAATTAATGAATTAATATCGTTCTGGGCCATCCCGCTCTGCCTCTCTGGGGATAGGATCCATAGGAGCAGCTCCGTGGATAAACACAGCTCTCGGCCTGGCTGGTGCTCGTCCTCGCCCCGGCTGCCCGAGAGCACAGGGAGTGTAATTCCCCTAATTCCCTTGATCCCAGTAACACGTCCCGGGAGGGGCCGTGGCTGCCAGGGAGGTTCCTGCCCCGCGTTCGGGCTTTGCTGGCTCGTGCAGGTCCTTCCCGGAACCCGCCTTCCCGGCTCGAGCGTTTCTGGGAATGAGGTCCCAGGGCTGTTGGTTTGGGGAGCCTGCCAGGATGGGGGGGATTGGGGGGAAGAGCGAGGGGCCCCTGCTTCGCTTAACCCCTTCCCTGCCAGCGCCGCCTTCGGGAGCTCCCACAGGGACGGGCCCAGCTCTCGTGGACGGGGCTGTGACGGCTCCAGGGATGAGCCTCGTGCATCCCCCTCTCCGTGTCCGACGAGGCTTCTCCGGGTGTCTGCCGGAAAAAGGAAGAGGAGAAATTTCCAGCCGGAGCAGAGGCTGAGCCTGGCAAATCCCAGCCCATCCCGCACGGGTTAAGCGAGCCGAGGGCTCTGCGTGCGCTAAGGTCAACACAGGCTGCACCTGCCCACGGGCTCCTGTGCAGGCAGCACAATTGATGGCTTGTTCCCTCCAGGAGTGCCGTTGGAGCGCGGTGCCCAGGCCCCGGGCCAGCCCGCTGATCGCATAAAATATTATTTGTGTTTAAAAATTCCAGTAATTGACTATGCACCGGTTTTTTCCGAGCCTCCTGCCAAGGGCAGTAAAGTCGAAATCCGTCCCAGGTTATTTTCATCATGCAAATTCCCATTTCTGTAAACAGGAGCGCGGCGCTGGGAGCCGGGGCTCGCGGCCGGGCCGGACGCCAGCGTGTGCCGGGCTGGGAGCGCCGGGAAGCGGCCGGAGCGGGGACGGGGAGCGGCCCGGCCGTGCAAGGTGCGGCCACCGAGAGCTGCCCCAGCCGGAGCCCCTCCTGCCCCGCGGGGGCTCGGCCGTCCCCTGCTCCCCTCCGGGCTGTTCTGCTCCTCCCGCGTCTTCCGGTCCCGTTGTCCCAACTCCTCCCGCTGTGGGATCCTTCTCCCTTCTGACTCCGAGCTGCTCAGCCCTCGGGATTCTCCAGCCTCACACGGGGATCTGCCCCGTGCTCACCTCTCATATATCAGCCCAGCTTGGAGAAGGGAGTGTCCCCCAGACGGGAACTCGGGATTTCCTCCTGGAAAACCCCTCGCGGGCTCTGTGGAAGGAGAAGTGTCTGGGGACGGTGCAAGGGAGGATTTGGCTGCCCCACACTGCTCCCAGGGTGGAGAGGGAGGAGGGAAAGTGCTGGTCAGTCCCAGCTGGATCCCCCCAGCTTCCCACCCACACAATTCCAGCATTTTAGTGTGTGGAAACCCCCCGGGGCTGACCCAGCGGGGTCTGGTGATGACCCGTTGATGGTTGTCAGCCATCCATGGAACCCTGGAGTCACAGGAGATGTCCCAAAGCAGGACTCCGGCCCCACACCCTCAGCCAAACTCGAGTGTTCCAGGGCAGGATTGGGGCTCTCTGGGAAATGACAGGTAGATCTGTAGGGAATCCCAGTTATTTGCAGTTTCTAGAGACTTTGAGGTTTCGAGGTCAGGGTTAAGAAGTCTAGAAAGCATCACCAAAAACCCCAAAACTTCTGAAGTTGCATTAGAGAGAATGCCAAGCCCTGAGCGTGCCTGGGGCCGTGCACCAGCAGCAGGCGGAGGTTGGGGCCATCCTCTGGATGAATTCTCCCATTCTCGCTCCGTATGAGCCCTCTTTGTACCCGTTTTGGAAACGTGTGGGAACAGCCGAGGTTTGGGGCGGGACACTGGGCCACACAAGCCCCTGACCTACTTGGAAATGGCGTTTTTGCGTTCCTGTGGGCCCTTTGGTTTTGCACACATCAGCGGGGATGACATTTTCTCCTCTGTAAGGAGAGGGGCGGGAGAAGAATTCACATCTGTTTTGGAAACAAGTCAACGCAGGAAAAGTGCCCACATGGAGCAGAAATGTGGTTTTGATTGTGCTGCGCTCTCGAGAAAGGAGGGCTCACATTTTAAACTCTATTAGACAGAATAATAACAGCTCACAGCTCGTCTGCCTTTCATCTGGCCCCGCTTCCCAAACGTCACCGGGATGCAGCAGCCTCCCGCTCCCACTGACATCCAACCACCTCTGCTGTGCCTTGGGAATCGGGATCAGCGCTGCATCCACCCAGAAAGCCCTTCCAGGGTGCAGGAAGGATGGACTTCCAGATCCCAAAGGTTCCTATTCCCTGCACGCCCCAAGCTTGACATCCAGGGAACAGTAAAATGTACAAAGGAAGGAGATGGAGAGGGAGTATTTCCAAGGGCCTGGTGTGCCGGGAAAAGTGGGAATGGCTTCACACTGCCAGGGGGCAGGGTTAAGTGGGATATTGGGAAGGAATTCCTCCCTGTGACGGTGGTGAGGCCCTGGCACAGGTTGCCCAGAGAAGCTGTGTCTGCCCCATCCCCGGAAGTGTCCACAGCTACATTGGAGCAATCTGGGATAGTGGAAGTGTCCCTGCCCATGCCAGGGGTGGAGCTGGATGGGTTTTAAGGTCCCTTCCAACCCAAACCATTCCAGGATTCTTTGATTCTCTGAACGAGGGCTACAGGGAGGCAACTGCATTCTGCTTTATTTTAAGGTGATCCCTGCAGTGTAAATCTTGGCTAATTACTTTGGCTCCCTCTTAAATGTGGCGTGATTAATAGGCAGGGATGTGTGTTTAACTGAAACCTCGCACGTTTGGAGGGAATAATAACAATAATAACTTTTTCCATCCATTGAGATCTAGACCACTTATGATAATTAAAATTGCATGCCATTACCAAGTGAGGGTCTTGAGCTCCTTTCCAGTTACCCAGGTAATCCTGTTCTGCCTCCCGTTATTGCTCCAGGGATCTCGAGTGGATACTGGCGTTTTATGTTATTTTTTCCCTTGTCCTCCTGGACCACTGCACTGCTCTGTTACGGAGCTGATGGCTCCTGTCCTGTGCCACGGCCTGGAGAAGCATTTTTGGATGTGTTTGGTGCAGATGAACCACTCACAGCAATGTGGGATCCCCCCAAAATCCCGGTGGGACGGAGCGGGGCGGAATCCGCTGGGAGCGGAGGTGGCAGAGGGGCACAAATGCTGCTCCAGGAGCAGCTCCAGCTCTGCTTTGAGCTTTTCCCTCTTTGTCCAGGGTGCCAGTGGGCCGAGGTGTGCCTTGGGCCACGGAGGGGCTCTCAGGGCTCCCGGCTCACCCGTTGTTTACCCGCCGGCAGCGCCGAACCGGCTCCGCTCGGGAATGGCAGGAGGCTTTGTACAAACAAGGAGAGGAGAGGCAGAGGGAGGGCTCGGGGCTGGAAGTACAGGCTGTAAACACGACGCGCTCCGAGCCGAGACACCTCGGAGCGGGGCGATCCCGAGGAACAAACGTGGCGAGAGCGGAGCCACGGGGAGGGCGCCGCGCGCCCGCGTGGAGCGCAGCTTTCACAATAAATGATTAAAGCATGGTTCAGATCCCGTCAAATGGAACGGTGCTAATCTAATCACAATCCATCTGGCACTGCCACATCTGTCCCAACACCTCCACCTCTTCATTTTCAATCAGCCTTAAATAGTACATAATTATTAATGTCTCCCCGCCTGTCAGACGGCGCGGGGGATTCACTTATCTCCCGCGATCGGCTACGGCGAGGCACGGGGAGAGACGGATCCAGCGCCAGGCTCGGGGGGCAAGGAGCCTTTTGCCCTCGGGTTCGATCCTCTCCTGGCACTGTTGCTGCAGGGAAGGGCTGGGAAGTCACACGCAGCCCCTGGGGTTGGCACCAGCCTTGGCGGCTGGCAGGGGACGCGGTGCTCGGTGGCATTGCTGCTCCCCAGCGCCTCTGGCAGCGGTCAGGGAGGGAGTGTCAGGCTGGGAAAGGCCAGGAGATGTTCCAGCTGCAGGGGAATACCCCATGTGAACAGTCCAGGCCTGCTCCACCTGGGCAAGGCTGCCCTGACCTGCTGGGGACCTTCTCTGTAGGGAGCTGGTGCCTGCTCGGTGCAACTCAGGAGGGAAAACCTCACAGACAACTTCCCTAAAACTTGGTGGACTGCTCTTCCCAAATCCAGAGGCTGCTGCAATAGTTTCTTTCAGCCCTTCCAAGAGCCAAGCCAGCACCAAAGCCCCAAACGTGTCCTGTGTCTCGGATAAAACCTGGACTCGGAGCTCTCCGTGTGGGCTCCTCGCAGCTCTGGGCCACACTGAGTGGCCAAACTAAGCAGCCCAAGGTTTTACCAATCCTTAGGATTTTTATGGCGAGTCTTCCTAAATCTGGAGATGTTTAAAGCCTCAGGAATCATGTGGTTATGTGAAAATCTCGTCTGTTTCCTCTTTTATAAAAAAAATATTTTCTTGTCCTTGCGGCCGAGATAAAGCTCGAAAATATGAACCGGAGCAACGCGAAACCCAGAAAGTAAACACTGGGTTTTCTTCACGATTTTTAAGCTCGTTCCCTCAGGTGGGGGAGGCAGGAGCCGTGATTTCCTGACGGCCAGGATGAAATCCTCCTCCAGATCAGCCAGTCGGGCCCAAACCTCTGCCCCCACCCGAAAACCTGCTCGGCCGAGCTCGGCTGAGCCCGAGGCGGGGGGAGCAGAGCTGGCTGCAGAAACAGCCTTAAGAAAGCAGAGCCCAGAGCAAATACCTCGTGCGAGCCGAGCTGAGCCACCCCTGGCTGTTTACAGAATAAGTTACCAAATAACCAGTGTCTTGGGGACGGCCGGTGAGCCCTCGGAACAAACATTCCCCGCTTTTGCCGGGCGCGATCGATGTGCAGCGGGCGCGCGGCGCTTGGGGTGGATTTGGAGGTTGAAAGCAAACCCCGTCGCAGTTCACAGTTTGTTCACAGACAAATCCTGCTGCTCGGGTCGTTGGCAGCTCTTTCTTCTCGGAAAGAGCCTGCTCAGCATGTCCAGGTGAGGCAGCCGAGCTCGCAGCGCCCTGGGCATCTAAAGCAGGGAGCTGAAGGCAGAGCTGGTGGGGGAGAGCTGAGCTGTGACGAGGAGTGCTCCTCTCATCCCTGTTCCGTGGGGCTTCAAAGCCAATGGGTGCAAATTATTCCTGGTGCAGAGATGGAGGAGCTCGACCCAAGCCCCAGGGAGGTGGAGGAGCTCGGGGAAATACCTGTCTGCTCCCCAGGTCTTTGCCAACGCTTCCTTAGAGACCCAAAGCCTGCGTTGGGCTCTTGGGTGTGGAATTTGAGGGTTGGAAGGGGCAGTTTGGTCTGGGTCTGTCCTGGTGTTCCAGCAAATGTTGGCCCATGGGCTGCTTTCCTTCAAAAACAGGAATAAATCGATAGCTTCTCTTGCAAACGCTTGGGAAATGGCTGTGATTTATGGGGCTCTGGTTGGTTGGAGTTTTAGGGCTCCGGTTGGTTGGAGTTTCAGGCTTGCTTGAAGTCTGGGGGAAAATGGGCAGGATGAAATGAAGGAAGGAAAAAACCAAACCCTGGCTGAAACCAACGTACGTGACTCAGGTATGGGCCAGGTGCTCCATTTGGGAACCCTTCCCGTGTCCCTGGGCATCTGGGATGGGTTTTGGGGACAGTTTTGCTCCCCACCCTAGAAAGGTGTTCGTGGAGGGGGAAGGAGCATTGCTCTGCTTTGCTCTCCAAGAGGCTTTGTTGGTTTTGGGGTACAAATGTGGCAACAGCACTTGGACAAGGGTCTGGAGTGCCAGGACAAGGGGGAATGGCTTCAAACTGACAGAGGGCAGAGTTGGATGGGATATTGGGAACAAATTCCTCCCTGTGAGGGTGGGAAGGCCCTGGCACAGGTTGTGCAAGGAAGCTGAGGTTGCCCCATCCATGGAAGTGTCCCAGGCCAGGCTGGACAGGGCTTGGAGCACCCTGGGCTAGTGGAAGGTGTCCCTGCCCATGGCAGGGGGAGGGACCGGATGATCTCTAAGGTCCTTTCCAACCCAAACCATTCCAGGATCCTGGGATCTCCGGGCTGGCATCAACATGGAGAGCCTGGGGCTGCAGATTTTGGCTCCCCTCCCTGTTTCTACTCCTTGCCCCAGGCTCAGCTGTGCCCGTGCTGTACCAGAGGACACAAACAGGAGCCACGGCCCCTCGTTGTCACCTCCCGGGGTCAGGACGAGCAGGGAAACCCCTGTGACTCGGGGTCTGGCCGCAGGCAGGGGATTCCCCGGGGACTGCGGCGCGAGTGGGACGGAGCTGGATGGGGTTTGGGGGGTGATTCTGCCCCGGGCCCGCTCCCTCTCGTTCCCCGCATTCCCCTCGTTCTTCCCGATCCCCCCGATCCCCCCGGGCCGCCGCCAGCAGAGGGCACGGTCCAGCCTGCGGAGCGCCCGCTCCCGGCTCCCGGCGCTCCCGGTGCTTCCCGTTCGCCGCTCCCTGCCCCGCTCAGCCCGCGGCTTCTTCCCCCCTTTCCCCATCCTTTCCTCCCTTTTATTGCCTCCATCATCTCTGGACACCGGTTTCACTTTGATCTCCAGAAACTTTGGCGTGGCTCCTAAAATATATATGTATATTTTAGAGGGGGAAAAAATAAAAAAGGGAAGAAGAGCAAAGCCGAGCCTTTGTTCCCGCAGCTGCTGCCGTGCTGCAGCACAGCTCCACGCAGGTATTAAACGCTCCCATCGATCCAGCAGCCGGTGGTCCGGCGTTCCCGGCACGGCCCTGCCCGTGCCGGGTTATTTACACCGGGAATAATTTGGCTCCCGAGGTCTCGCTTGAGTTAAAGAGAAATAAAATGAAAGCAGAGCGAAGAGCTGGAAGGAGCCGCTGTTCCCCCAGGCAGCACGGGGGGACACGGGCCGGGTGCTCTGGGGACAGAAGCGCCACGAATTCCTGGGATGGGGCTGCCCTGCTTCCTCCCCACGGATACCCTGAAACAATCAGCCCTTTAAGCTTCCTCGTCATCCCCAGGCTTGCAGCTCCTTCAGTCCCATCGTCCTGGGACGGTGCCGAGGGACCTGGGACACCCGAGAGGATGGACATCCCGAAGGGCCCGGAGCATCCTTCGCTCCTGCGGGGTGATGCCGGAGAGCCGGGAACGATGGGAGGAGCAGTGGGGTGGCACAGGGCAGAGGCTGCTGCCCCCGCCCTGCCCACGGGCACCACGCGGGGCCGAGGAGATGGAGCCCGGCCCGCGGGTACCGGAGCGAAGCCGGGGGCGGCGGGGGGAGAGCCCAGGGCGTCGTCTGGCTCCCACATGTGCCGAGGTCGTTAGGAAGATTTATAGGGCAGAATGCGAGGCTTTTTCTCTTCGGCTTTATAATAATACATTAGGCTTTTAACCTCTGACCGGCAGCGCTGGGAAGGGGATGATCCCGGCGGCACCGGGCGGCTCCCGGCCCCGCGGGGAAGGGAGCGGGGCCGCGCCGCGGGGACGGAGGGGTTAACGCGGCGCGGAGGAATGCGAGAGTTTAGCGAGAGGCGTCGGCTGTCTTGAGGTCACCTGTGAGGGATTAGCCGGGCAGGCAGACAGTTGTTGTTTGAGGACTGTCTGAGGCCGGGGAAGGGGCGGCGTGGGCCCGCATGGGGAGGGGGAGGCTCGGGGGGCTGCGTGGCCCCGCGGGTGGGATGTTCCTGCCGCAGCGTCGGTGAGAGCCCGGCTGGAAATCCTGGCCGCCGAGGGGACGGATCCGTCACCCTCGGGAAGGGGAAGGTGGGATATCCCCCCGTTCCTGGCGTGCCAAAGCCTGCCAGARCCCAGGTGGGCAGCAGAGGTGCCGAGGAGGAATTGAAATGTTGCAGGCACGGCCGGGATCCAGCGGGGCTGTCCCACATCTGGGCTCCTTCCCGGCACGGCTCGCTCCAGTGAGGACCCTCRGACCAGCCCGGCCTTGCTGGGGGCKTCCCAAAAGGACCCTTGGCTCTGGGGAATTCCCTGCAAAACCCCCTTTTCCATGCGCTGGGCTGAGCCTTCACTCCCCGTGTTTGTCCCCGTGTCTGAGCTGTTGGAAACACGAATTGGGATGAGCAGGGTGTCCCTGTGGCCTCCGTGTCCGTGTGGACCGGCAGGTTCGGGAGGTTGGAGTGGGAACTGACCCGTCCATCCCAGGCTGCTCCGTGGCACCTCCCAAGCGTTTCAGACCCAAACCAGCAGGAATTTCTCCTGTATTTCCGTGCCTGTATTCCCTGCTGGGCTCACAGGGTGCACGGGGCAYGCGTGGGTGTGCGGGGCAGAGGAGGAACCTCCGCTTGGAGCTCTGAGCAGGATCAGGCTGAGGGTTTTTACACCTCCACATCATCAAAACAAATTCAAAGGCTCAGTTTTGACTGTGGGGCTCCATTTCTGCCCCGATACCTGTCACACCACAGAGTTCTCTGCCCCAGCTCTGCCCTCTCCAAAGCAGGATCAGGGTATCCGTGCTGCTTCCCACCAGCCTGGGATTCAAATCAACACATGACTTCTCYCTGCACCTCTTGCTCCGAGATCTGCCGTGCCTGTGCGGATGAAAGGTATTATATGAGGATAAATTCTTAATCATCACAATAATCAATCATTCTTTACTTATAATTTAGYTGAAATTAATCCAGCAGACGAGCAGAGGGCCAAATGCTAATCTGTGTCCTGGGTGTCTTTATTGACTGGGAAGGAGAGAATCTTCCATGAAAATAAAGAGGAAAGCCTTGAAAAAGTGCACCCAGAAGTTCTGCATTCCGAAAGGGAGGAAAGACAAAAAGRAAAAAACCTCGCAGAAACTTTCAAAATGACACTTTAAAACCTGTAAGAACTTTAGAAACTGTACCTTAAAAACCTTTACACTTTTAAACCCTTATACTTGAAAAAACCCTCTTCATTTTTAAAGTCAGTCCCCAGGTTTGGGCTGGATGTGASTCAGGGTTTGAAATGCCGAAGGGAGGGTTTGGAGCTGCAATAAGCAGGGAACACCCAGTGCTTACCTGTGGGAGCTTTGTCCTTGTGGTTTCTCGAAATAAAGGAGCCCGAGTTGCATTTCAGGGCTTGTAGCTGCCCTCACACCCGCGTGTACATCAAGGAGAGCTCTCTGTGGAGCAGGTTTGGGATAGAGCCGGTTTGGGATAGAGCAGGAGGCCGCATCCTGCCCAATTCCAGTTGGGAAACCTTCTCCTGGGAGAGAGACTCCCTGGGGCTAAGRGAGGCTTTTATTGCCCCAGCACCGCAATAAAACACCAACTGAAACAACTTTATTGAAATTAAAATGTAAATGGCAGATCTGTCTCACACCCCATCCCCRCCTGCAGCTGGATCTGTGTCTGGGGGCAGGTGGGAACCCCAGCTCCATCTGAGCTTCCCTGGGCTCCGGAGTCTGGGAATGGCACCRAACCTGCCCTGTCCCCCTTTGCAGGTCAGCAGCACATCCCAGCGGGTCCCAGCCCCTGCAGAGCCGGGCAGGAGGGAGGGATTATTCCTGGAGAGTTGGTGACCTGGGCCAGGCCAGGGCGAGGGCAGGGAAGGGGCTCCTTCTTCYCGGGGACCCACGCAGGGATCGCTTGGATCTTCCCGCTGGGGGACATTTGTGGCACTCAGCTTTAACCTGCTGATGCTCCTCGTGTAGTCCATAAACAGGGGCAAGTTTTTCCAAGTTTTTCACACAGAGCGCCCAAGGGAGTGGGAGAGGGGTGAAACGGCGGGACTGGAGGACGGCAATTCCAGCTGGATGCGGGGACAGCCCTGCTCCCGACTCCTCCTCAGCTCTGCCCCAAGCCATTGTGGCCACGGCAAGCAGCTGGCAGGGCACACACCCGAGGGGGTGAAGGTCCCCTCAAGGTGCCTGTGGTTTGGGGTGGCTGCCACGGGTCCCCCAGGGCAGAGGGGACTCACCAAGAGATGCTCGAGGACATCCCTAGGGAACCTCCGTTGGCTCTGGGAAGGATCAGTCTGGGTCTGGCAGCAGCAGGAAGCACCCAGCCCTGCCCCCAAGGAGCAGGCAGGCCCTGGCAGCGGTGGCAGAGCTGGCCCTGCCCAAATGCATCCCAGCTGGGGCTGAAGGAAACGCTCCCTGAGCCGGCCCGGGGGTTCTGGTAGCGGCCGAGGGACAGGATAATAAAACAGGAAAAAATTAACATGTAAGAAAACAGAGCTGCACCTGAAGCAACAGAGGCAGAGGGAGTCAATGCAGCTCCCCTCAATGCCAGAAGGGAACTGTGAGGAGGGGAAAGGGCTCGTGCCCCCCTCCCTCCCTCCTTCCCTCCCTCCTCCCCTCCCTCCGCTGCCGCTCACTCCGATTTCAAAGGCGCACAAACAACACCCGGTACTGTGTGGCATCTCCACTCCTAAATCTTCCTGTCCTCGGGTTTGTGTAACGTGAGCCGGGGGCAGGATCTGACCCTCCCGGGCCACAGCCTCGGCTCTGCAGAGAAATCCCCCCCTTGGATCCCCCAAAGCCCCTGGACAAGCCGGAATGTGCCCTCCCCGGGAGGCAGCTGGTCCGGGGCACGGCTGCAGCTCTGATCCCAAAGCCTCTGCGGGATTTGGGTTCGGCTCCCGGCACCTGCAGGGCACGGGGTGATGCTGGCACAGGAACAGCCCCAAACTGCCCCATTTTTCAGCTCGAAGGGGCTGCACCCACACATTCCCAAGGGAAGACCCTCCCAGCTCTGCTGCACCCTCCGTGTGCTCGGTCTGTGCCCAGAGGGAGGGCCTGGAAGCRCGTGGCTTCCCGAATGTTTGTGCCCTCGTGTTGGATTTGGGGAAGAAGTGGGCGAAGTCAGACCTGTGTGTCCATACTGGGGGATCCATCCTGGCTCCATGGTGGATCAGCCTGGTCTGGGACTGGCAGGAGCGGTGAGGAGCAGTCCCAGCACACTTCAGTTTTGCCTCCTTGCTTCTGTCACGCCCAAAAAGTGGGGTTGGGAAGGGGTCAGTGAGCACAGACACCCCCAGRCTCACGGGGTGATCCCAAAGGGCCACACGGCGCAGCCCCCACTGCCCTTCTTGTCGCTGGACCTGCCTTGCTGGGGCCATGCTGTGCGTTGGGACAGCTTGGAAAGGGAGCCGGAGCCTGGGCCGGAGGTGGCTCAGGATGGAGCAGAGCTGGGGCTCCATGGGAACCATCTCCTGCCAAGGGCTGCTGCGTGGGGGCTCTTTGTGTGGGTTGTTGGTTCTGGGTGACGAGGTGGGGATCAGTCACAGGTTGGACTCGATGGTCTTGGAAGTCTTTTCCAAGTAAATCATTCCCTAAGTCCGTGATTCTGTTGTGCTTTGCTTTCCCTTCTTTCTCTCTTTTTCCCTTTCTCTCTCTTTCTTCCCTTCTCTCTCTCTCTTCCTTTCTTTTGCAAAAGACACCATTTCTCCCCCCTTCCCTCGCGCTCGGTGAGAGCTGATGCAGTTAATTGGAGCTTCTTGTAAGTGAACATTAACACAGGCAGAGCCAAGACGACGTCTTGGCAGCAAAATATCATTATCAGTTCTTGAGCTCCAGCCAAAATCCCCTTGCGGTCAAAACACAATTCTTTAAACTAAACAATTAAAGATTTGTGCAAGTGTTGCTGCCATGAGTTATCGAGGACGGGGAGGGGCCGCTGCGGGCCCGTGTCAGCACGAGGGAACGGCTCCGCTCCCTGCCAGGGACACAGGTGACAGCCTGGAACCTCCGGCACCACCGGGAAGGGGCCCCGGGAAAGGCTCCGCCGCGGTCACATCGCTCCCGAGCTGGCAGCCCCCRGAGTTTTACCCCAGCCTGGCCGCACCCGGAGCCAGGTAAAAATATCTGTTTTCTCCTCTGCCCGCCCGGGGCGGGCTCTGGGGCCGCTTCCCGGGGCCGGTCCCGTGCCACCTGTTCCTATGGAGAAGGGTTTTTATCGGCCGCGCTCGGCAAACAGCCGCCGCCGGAGCCCCTTTGCTGCCCGCCCGGCGTTCGTTCGGGAAAAGTCAATAAGGAAAAACAAACATTCCTCGTCCTTGTGCACACACGGCCCCGGGGCCGCCGGCGCTGGCCGGCTGTGCCTGGCGGACCGGAGGCTCCCAGATGGTGCCCGGAGCCGGGGATGGGCGGGCACGGCCCCGAGGCTGCCTTGGGGGGGCGGCTGGGGAGCCGAGGAGGACACGACGCCACCGCCGCAAAGGGATTTTCCCTTCTCCCTTTTCCCTGGAGCGGGTCCGGCAGGGTCAGGCCTGAAACTCCCAACTCCAAGGGCTTCGCCTCCCAACCCCAGCGAGCTGTGGGGGCTGCAAAGTTGAGCTTTGAATCCCTCCCCGTTGCTTCTTTCCCACTGGCACAGGAGCTTCCCGAGGATGGGGAGAGGGCAGACAGGATCCCCCATTCCGACAGGCGCTTGTGGAGCCGGGAATTAACACGCTCAGGCTGTAATTAGTGCTTCAGCRCCGTGACACCCGCACAAGTGTCTTTATTTAAAAGCAGGTAAATTGGAGCCTTCCAGGTTGGGTGTTTTAGCGGGGGGGAGGTGACGCTGCTGGGAAGGGATCAGACAGGAGGGAATTATTTTTAGTGGCTTCCTTGTGGGGTGACAGGGGGACGGTGGCCTGGGCGAGGGGTGGGAGATGCAAGACTTGAAGGAAGTTTCTGGTCTAGTGGGAGGGGCCCCTGCCCTTTGGAACATGATGAGCTTTAAGGCCCTTTCCAACCCAAACCATTCCAGGATTCCATGATTGCACTCAAAGGGGTGTTTGTGTAGGTCCCACATCAGTCCCTCCGGCTGAGAGGGAATGGGGGTGAAGCCCTGTGGGTCTGAACTCCTCCATCGAGTATCCAGGTTGTGCTCATCCCATCGCCTGTCCCGCTCAATCCACCTGCTCCCATCGGCAGTTCGGCCTCTGCCTTCTTTCCCGGACACCAGATTGGGTGATCTGGCTGGGAAGGGACCCCACGCAGGGCTGGAGCAGGAGTGGRGCAGGGACAGAACCTCCTGCCCATCCCTGCCCTGAGCCAGGGCATCCCTCCCACTCCAGACCTTCCAGCCCAGCTGCTTCCCGAGCCAACTTCAGCGTTTGGATCCAGCCGATAACAGCAGAAGCCTCAAAGTTCAGGATATTGAGATCTAGACCAATCTCGAGGCTTTTTTTTTTGCTTTTTTTTTTCTTTTTTCTTTTTTTTTTTTTTTTTTTTTGACAGCTGCTGCCTCTACTTTAGGCAAGGACATTAGCGCCGGGAGGAAAAAAAATTTGATTTTAATGCAAGCCCCAGTAATCAGCTATTTGTGATGGAATTTTATCTGTCCTGGTCTCTAAGGGATGAGAAGCAAGCAGAGAGGAAAGAAGGGTCAGAAATTAGTATGCAGAAATATCTGATCAGCCAAAGTAATTTTCTTTAATAATCGTATTCATACTGGCTGCTCTCCGCTCACTAGAAGAATTAAGTATTTAATAGTAATATATTTCATCTGGCAGCAGTTCCGTTTCGTTAGGAGCCGTGATGCCTCGCCGGGGTGGGGGTGGGCAGGGGACGCAGCCCCGGCTCGGGGCGACCCGGCGGGGACACGGAGCTGCCACCGGCGGGGACACAAAGCTGCCACCGGCGGGTCCTGCCGGCCCTCCCCGCTGCCCACACCCGCCGGGTGAGCTCGTTAGGGAGCGCTAATTAACGAGGAATGTGCTCGGCTCCGAGGGATGGGAGGTGTGGGGAGCGGCGGTGAGGACGCGGAGGAAGGACCCCGCGTGGTTCCCGTCGGGAATCCTGGGCTGCATCCCCGAGGTCGCAGCAGGGGGGACGGAGGGTTTCACCGCGGCCTTAAATCCACGGCTCTGGAATTGCCGGGAGATGCGCTAATTATTGTTGTTGGCATCCGCTCGGGGAAGTGTTTAAGCGGTTGCTTAAGTTAAGCATGTCCGTAAGTCCCATTGACTCTAATGGGACTTCACTGCGTTCCTGAAAGCTGCCCGGAAGACGGGCGTTTTCCCAAATCGGTGATTATCCACAACAATCCCGCGGTAAATGGGACACTCAGCCTGGCTCTGTCCCTGTGGGTGCGGTCACCCAGATCCCGGGATCAGCAGCGCCTTCCTGCCCTTCCCAGCCTTGCAGGGAAGAGGAGAGGGACCCTGGAAAAGGAGCGCCCCTTTGTGAGGTGTGAAGGGCAGGAATTGTCCTCCCGAGGGCTGGATGGGGAGCACATCCCTGCTCCTCAGCCCCACCTCCCTCAAGGCTCCATCCAAACCAAGGGAATGGGATCACCCGCCCCGTGCCAGCTCCAGCACCAGGATTTGCACACGTGGGGTGAGAAATTCCACGGAGAAATCAATCCCTGTTTGCTCAAAGAGGAGACGGAGAGGGAGAAATTCCAGCCTGAGTTCGGAGCCTCTCTGTTCTTTTAAAAGCACATGATCCAAGCGGATGGGAAGCGACGGGGGCAGGTCAGATCCCTCAGTAGTCTGGGATGGAATACCTGGGTGTTCCATGGACAGTTCTGCGGGCACGGGGGCAGGAGACAGCCGAGGAATTCAGGGTGCCTGGGTGGAACAATGACCTGGGGATAAATTGCCTTGGGAAAGTGGGAAATGAGCTCTTACGCCCTAGAGAGGTGGGAAATGAACTCTTCCTGCCCTGGAGGGGTGGGAAATGCACCCCTGTGGGCCAGGCTCCTCCAGAAACACCAGCAGCGAACCAGTCTCACAAATCCTGCTGTTGTTATTCCTTTCTGGATTAAATACCAATGGCGAGGAGCACGTGTATTGATTGACTCAAGGTGGTAACAGGACAGATCCACTCTTTCTTTCCCTCCRAAAGTTTTGTGCTTCATTTCCCCGAATCTGCTAAGCTGCAGAAAGCAGCGCCCCTTCCCCTTTGCTCCCTGTGCCTCGCTTCCATCCATCCCAGCTCCAGGGACGTGGGCTCTGCGGCACGACCAAGAGCTGAGGTGCAAAAAGGAGCGGCTCGATCGAGCTTGCAAATGCCAGGAAATGCTGCTCTGCCGAGGGCCCGGTGAGCTGGGACGTGGCTCCCGTGATGGATGCACCGTGGAGTGGGGATCGCGAGTAAATAAATAGCGGAGCAGAGGCCRAGATTTCTCCCGCCTCAAAAATAGGGAATGTTCGGGGTGTGAAAGCTCTGAACTGGTGGGAAACTGGTGGGCTCTGGGTAAAAGCAGGTTGAGACTGCAGAGCTCGTGTGACCGTGGGGTTTGCACGGGGACAGGGGCTTGTCCAGGACACGAACTGAGGGACAGGGAACACCTGGGAAACCTTTTGGGGTTTCAGGTTTTCCTCGATGCTCACCTGGCCAAACCTCGGTGTCTTCTGCTCCCTGTTCAGACAGACCCCGTGTGTGGGTGGGGGAGGAAGGGACGTCTGTCTGCACCCYGTGTCCTCCTGCCTGTCCCCGTGTCCCCAGCGAGGGTGACGTGTGCCCGTGGGTCCACCTCCCTCTTCCCCAGCTCCAGCTCCCTCAGGGATGCAGGAAGAGCCCTGGCCCGGCCCGTGCCCGGGGTCCTGGCGAGCGCTCCGCGGGTGGGTGACCCCGGCCATCCGTCCCACGCCCCACGCTCGTCTCCTTCCTTCCTCCCCCGATCCCCGTCCTCCTCCCGCTCCCCGGAGCGCGCGTGTTTGTGAGCTCACAGGGAACGGCGGGACACGGGCCTTTCTCTCAGCTCTAATGAAACCCTTTAATCATATTCAAATAGGTTACTGTTCAGGGGGAAAATAGAAATATGGATTTGATAGCAATAAATTTCCCTGGCTGGCTAAGCCCAGTTCTTAATTGTCCTGTCCCAGGGCTCGCACATTTCATTGTTCGTTAGGTGCTTAAGTCCCTGCTCTCATTTTGTGGCGGTGACATTACCGCTGATGGCTCTAATACTCTCATAATTTGAAAGGGGATTTGCATGATAGAACGCAGAGTATTAAAAGAAAAAGAAAAAAGGAGAGTTAAAAAAAAAAAAAAAAGGAGGGAGGGGGCGAAGAAGGAGTGTGCGGGGGGGGCAGGGGAGCGGATTCCGCTTTCACTTAAAAAAAAAAAAAAAAGTCACTTTCTTCAAAGTCAAATCATTGTTTTCATTAAAGTGAGGGGGAAAAAAAAGTGTCTCTTCTGCACAGTCAGTCCGGCCTGGCGCTGGTATTATCCTTATTGTTGCTAATGGTTATTAATTATTATTATCCTGCTACGCGGAGCACTGCGGACGTGATGTCCCCAATGTCCTTGGGACAAAGAGAAAAAAAAAGCGGCGGGTGTCCGAGCCGGGGCGGCTCCGGCGGCGGCTGGGGGGAAGCCGGAGGGGTTTGCCATTGTCTCCCTTCTCCAGTGTTTTGGCAGGAGCCCTGGCAGGGATGTGCTGCCAGCCGGGATCCGCTGGCTTTGATCCCGGGGTGCCTCCGAGCGCCGCCCATGCCTGGGGCACGGGGTTATCTGGGGGGAAAAAACAGCTTCAAACYGGGTGCTGCTTTAAACTGGCCCTGCTGCCTTCCTCCCCAAACCTCGGGAGATGTTCAGGGATGAGCCCTATTAGAGAATCGTGGAATACTCTGAGTTGGAGGGACCCACAAGAACCATCGAAGACGAAGCTAAATCGTTGTTCCTCAATTTCCAGAGAAACCCAGACCTGTGAGTGGGTCCCAGCAGAGCCGGGTCAGGTCCTCACCTCCCCCTGAGGGGGGAAACCAGACCTGACTCAGGAGCTGAACGTTCCTAATCGCTGCTTTTAGGGCTGGCAAAAGGACCATAATGATCGTCTGAGCCGCCAGCACCAGGCCSCCTCGGCACCTGGGGCCTCCGAAATCCTGACGTGGATTTGGTCGTGGCAAACCTGTCTGTGCACAAGGAGCGGGACACGAGTCCCCAGGCTGTCGTTTGGGGACACAAAGCTCGTGAGGAGCAGAGATTTCTGCCTCTGTGGCTGGCACGGGGTCCCTGGGCCAACACAGCAGCCCTACACCCCTGGTACCTCCCTTATTAATGGGAATCGTGCCCTGCTCTGCTCATACATCCCTGGTTTTGCTCAGATGTGGAGAAATCCATCCCGATCCCTTTTTTCCCCTCTTTCTAGGATGTCACAGTTACATTCTGCAGTTGGTCTGAAATTTAACACTGGTGAACAGTCACCCACTGCAGTGCTCCCGTGCTGCAGGGCACAGGAGTCTCTGGGAAGGCTTTATCCATCAGCTGCTTGTTTTCCGACAATCGAGTGGCAGCCAGGGATGTATTAATTACGATTGCAGCCTCTGAAGCTTGTGCAGGATTCATCTTTTGGCTGCTGCTCTCTTATCAGGTGATTTGGCATCCTTCAAGGTGAGGAGGGCCCAGGGAGTGAAATCAGCCTGGGTCTGTTCATCTGGGCAGGTCTGGAGCCATTTACCCCAGCTCAGGATGCTCCTGTCACATTTGCCATCCCCTTTTTGTCCTGTCATTCCATCCCCCATCCCAGAGACACCAGCAAAGCCCCAGGCCGTGAATCCAGATGCTTTCCTGATTTCTGTGCATTTGCATAGGCTCTTTCCAGGCTCRTTTGGGTGGGAAGGATTCCCTGGCAGTTCCTGGGGCCGATTTTAGCCCCAGAGCCCCACAGGAGGCACCGAGGTCTCCGCGCTCAGCTCGGTCCAACTCAGCCAGGGCTTCCATGGGAGAGGGCTCCCATCCCGGGAAGGAATATTGCTGTGTCTGCTCATTCACCAGCCCTTTCCGGGAATTTCACCATCCCTGATGCCCATGGGAAGAGATTTGTGTGTGTGGCTGCCACCGCAGACACCCCAGCCAGGCTCGGCACCGGCCCCTGCGTTTGAAGGGAGCGCACGGCCCCATTCCCAAATTCAGATGGAATTCGCCGGCCCCATCCCGAGCTCTTTGCCCTGCCCTTGCTACCGACAAATCCTCTGGCAAAAGCACACCCGGAATTCCTTGCCTTGCTCGCTCCAGGCCTGGAGCAAGAGACAGGGATGAGCCACGAGAGAGCTCAGAGTGCGGAAAGAGCCCAAATCCTGCCGGAGGGGTGCGGAGCTGCCAGCGCCTGCAGGGACAGGGATGGGGATCCATTAAATGCCTAAATCCAGGGAGATCCTGGAGGGTGTGAAGCAGCCAGTTAGCCGTGCCTGGAAAAGAGGATCCTGGTGAAAATAGGCTCATCCCCTCTCCTCTTTCCCCCGCCGCGCCGTTGGACCTCTTCCCACCCCGTATTTACCCAGCGAGGTGATGCCATCTGTCTCCTCTTTATTAAAACACTCCAGGATTTCCCCCCCCCCCCGTGAGTCGCCACCCTCGGGAACGGGAAGAAAGGATGTCAGCGAGCCTGGAGGGAGGACCGGGAAGTGGGTCATCCCCTTCAGGAGCGCTCCCAGCCCCTCRAACTGGGGCGCGCCGCGGGCCCGGGGACGCGGCACCGCCGGACTCGGATCCCCGGATCCCCGGATCCCGGGGTGGGTTCTGCCTGGAGCTGCCGTTCCAAACGGTGCCGTGAGCGCTGCCGGCCCCCACCGCGCGGCAACTTGTTCCCCGATTACGTCAGCCTGGATAAAAGGGARTTATTCAGGCCCCGGGTTCAGCTGAAACAATACGGCGAATTAAGCGAACGTGCGCCCCGAGCCCCCCGCCCGCCCGGCTCCCCCGAGCAGGGCAGGAGCCCCGGGCCTGCTCCCAGCTTCAGGGGGCCAGGGCACTCCAGGAGATTTAGTGGTGGTTAGAAAACGCCCCTTTCTTTTGGAAAAAGAGGAAAAAGCCAAAAAGGSGCCTTGGAACAGGTCCCCCTGCAGCGGTGGCTGGGCACGGGGAGGGTCTGGGCTCTGCTCCCGGAGCTGTGCCCGCCCTGGCTGGGTCCTTCCAGCTCCTTTTCACCCCTCCTGCTGTCTCATGTCCACATCTCAAGCCATGCCCTGCCTTTGGGTCCGTCCAGCTGTCCCCACCAAAGCCTCAGCAACGTCCACCACCAAGGAGATGCCCTTGCATTGCCACCCCAGTGCCCTGTGTACCCCAAATYGTCCCTATCGCCCCCAAATCGTCCCCTCTGCAGCAAAGCAGTGTCCCCACTGCTCCCAGGTGGACAGKGGGACATGGGACTCATCCCAGAACATCTTCCACTGTCCCGAGCCCCGAGAAGGCACCAGAGCCAAAGTGGAGCTTAAACATTTTTGTTCTTTCATCCACTTGGGGGGGTGGGGGGGAGAAACGAAGGGGGGAGAAGGCAGGAGAAGGGGAGGGGGACAAAGGGGGTTTAATAGGCTCCAGTGACAGCACAATGTCCACATTGGGAAAAGATTAATGACGAAAATTAATCGCATGACCTTTCTTTCGAGGAGCTGGAGGTGAGGCGAGCCATTAAAGCCTCTTATGTTGTAATTAACGTTTGAGGGGAGAAAAGACTGGCTTTGGAATGGATGCGATCATTTAATTAGGGT
The DNA here is from genome assembly GCA_018881555.1 of Amblyornis subalaris. Taxonomy (NCBI): domain Eukaryota; kingdom Metazoa; phylum Chordata; class Aves; order Passeriformes; family Ptilonorhynchidae; genus Amblyornis; species Amblyornis subalaris. The sequence continues at coordinate 473,492 of JACAXG010000081.1, read as the reverse complement.
TATGCGTCAGTGCCACAACAGGTTCAGAGAAGTCATAATTTAACTATAGCTTTAAATTACCCAGTCAGAGCGCGGCTGGCAGGGTTTAATGGCAGGGAAACGCTGCTCCAGGAGCAGGGAAAACAATTAAATAAACACCTCAGCGTGGCAGAGGGAGAGGGGAGACTGCCCTGGGGGCCAGGAGGGTGTCCTGGGCAGGGCACTCGGGGTTGTTGGAGTGRGAATCCTGTGAAATCAGAGCGGGACGGACCCCGAGCCGGCTTGGCGCCTCGTGTGTCCTCCCCAGACAAGGTTCCCCAGCCTTGTATTCATCCACCAGCCCTGATTTCCCCATTTTTCACCCTGMTGGACACGGATTGTCACTCAAGTCACGTCAGGCACACTGACCCAAGGTGCTGGCTCAGCAGAAACTCGGGTTTGGTGCTCCTGAGCAGGGCACTTGGGGTTGTTTGGGTGGGAAACCCATGAAATCAGAGTGGGACAGACCCTGAGCTGCCTCCATCCAGCTTTGCACGTCGTATGTCCTCCTGAGACAAGATTTCCCAGCTCAGAATTCACCTCCAGTCCTGATTTCCCCATTTTTCACCCTGATGGACATGGATTATCACTCAAGTCATGTCAGGCACAGTGACCCAAGGTGTTGGCTCAGCAGAAACTTGATTTTGTTGTTTCTGAGCAGGGCATTTGGGATTGTTTGGGTGGAAAACCCACGAAATCAGAGTGGAACAGACCCTGAGTAGCCTCCACCCAGCTTTGCACCTCGTATGTCCTCCCCAGACAACATTTCCCAGCTCAGAATTCACCCCCAGCCCTGATTTTCCCATTTTTTCACCCTGCTGGACACGGATTGTCACTCAAGTCATGTCAGGCACAGTGACCCAAGGTGTTGGCTCAGCAGAAACTCGATTTTGTTGTTTCTAAGCAAGGCATTTGGGATTGTTTGGGTGGAAAACCCACGAAATCAGAGTGGGACAGACCCTGAGCTGCCTCCACCCAGCTTTGCACCTCAACTCTTCTCCCCAAACAAGATTCCCCAGCCTGGAATTCACTCACTAGCCCTGATTTTCCCATTTTTTCACCCTGCTGGACACGGACTGTGTCTGGAGTCATGTCAGGCACAGTGACCCAAGGTGCTGGCTCAGCAGAAATTCATTTTTGGTGCTTCTGAGAAGAGCGGGAGGCACCTGCGACCACACCAAGGAGCAAAACCCATGYGTCCTTACACATAAAACTTCAGAAAAAAACATCAGGAATTCTTTTTTTTCCCCTTCCAGAGGAAGAATTCACCAAAAAAAAAATTCCAGAGAAACGCCAGGTTTTCCCTTCCTCTAAGGAGAAGYATCCCCTTGGTGCTCGCAGGAAGCTTTGTCACTTTGGGAGGTGACAAGGGACGGACGTGCTGCYACCCCGGGGCGTTGGGGAGGTGGATTCCACAGGGAAAAGCTGGATGGCGTTTGACTTTGGCACAGGGAAGAGGTTTCACACCCCGGGAGAGGGGAGGTGAAGGTGGCTGTGGGGAGCCTGGYGAAACGATAGGTGAGGAATGAGTGTCATGATCGAGTGCTGCRCGTGGGATGGATTATTAAGGTTCAAAATTAAAACATATACAATATTGCCCATGCCAAGAGCTCTCTAATCATAAATCAGTTCCCCTGACCCCTTCCTGATCACRAGATTGCCCTAAAGAGCAGGAGATTTTACGTAATAATAAATGGGAAAGGGTTGTTTTTTTTTTTTAATTGGCCTGCTGGTTTTCTGGTCCTGCTTCCAAACTCTTCCTGGCTGTTGGAAAGGTGTTTTATTTGGTTTTGGTGAAATGTATTCGGTTTTAATTTGTGAAATTGTGCTTTAGGGAAAAAAAAAAAATAGACATTTCTTGTGAGTCCCCTTGGGCAGCACAGCACCTCTGAGATTCCAGAGCTGATGCTGAGCTCCTGCATGGAATGGGATGGGATGGGAGAGTTAAAGATTGGGAATCAGAGCCCTGGACTCWGGGTAAATCATGAATAACTCTTCTGCTTTTTCAGAGGGAGAAATCTGGAGTAATCTGGTGCTCTGAATCGATCCAGCTGCCTGAAATCAGCACAATATTCCTGATAAAGGCAAGGAATTCTGCATCTCCCTTTCCTTTCGTCATTCCCYGCAGTTCTCCCCTTGCTTTGGCTCACTGAGGGTTGTTCTTACTGACCTGAGCCTCTCACTTCCCTGTTTATCAGCATTGCCTTTCCCTGGAGCTCCTCCTGTCCCCCCCTTTCACTGTCACCTTTGGGCTGTGACCCCTCCCTGCTCCTTGGGGACAATCCCTGACATTCCTGCAGCCCCCACAGGCCGGGCAGGAGCCCCCAGACTCTCACAGGTTCTTACCTGTGAGCTCTGCAAATCCTTCTCTCCCTGGCCACGTTTTCTGAGCTGGACTGGGGCCACCCCTGGGAGCAGCAGCCACCCCCGTGTCYCCTCCCCTGTCACCCCCGTGTCCCCTCCCCTGTCACCCCCAGCCCCCACACGGCCCCGCAGGGATCGGCTCCTCGCATTTCAGTCCTCTTGGGGTTTCACTCCCAAATGAGGGCCAGCAGGAAGGGAATGGAGAGTCCACAACTCCCCTGTGTTTTGGAGAGGAGACCCCAGGCGGTGCTGGGTGTGTCACTGTCCCCGTTCGGATGCAAAATGCTGGATTTTCCACCCTCTCTGCACTTTTGGAAGCACAACCACGCTCCTGCTTCCTGTGACAGGAGCCGTGTCCAGGGATACAACAGCACAGGAGGATCTCAGGCCCATCACCTACTCCATCTCACATCCTTCAAAGAACCCTCCTCATTTCCCCCTAAACACCTGCCTGCAGGAAAACCTGGGATTTGGGAAGAGCCAAGTGCACAAACCAAAGCACCACCCACTCCAAGCCCACTTTGTTGGAAGCTCCACCCTTGGGGACACACGGGGACCCCAGTGACCCCTGCCCTGGGCGTTGCCCTCCCAGTGGACGTGGTGGCCATGGGGCTCATCCATCCCAGTTCCTGGCTGCCCCATAAACCCCGGTGCCCTCGGAAGAGAGGGAGAATGGAAATGACTTCTCTCCTTCACGGAGGTCTCGTGGCCTTAAAACTTAATAGTCTCTCAAATGCCGTAATGCAAGAGGGGACTTTTATGGACTCGACAAGGGATAATATTATTAAGGTGTGTTATTATATTAATTCCAATATTTCACGAGATGGGGCGGGGGGAGAGGGGGAAGAATAAAACCTTTCCCTGGGGAGTTCTGCCTCGGGTTATCCCTCCCCAGGGATGCTCRGAGTGGACAGAGATGGGGCGACAAAAGCTCCGTGGTTTTCCAGAGGGGAAAAGCGAACGTCCAGGGATCTCCCTGTCCAGTCACCAGCACAGGCAATCCCACAGATCCTCCATCCCCTCGACTCCTTCTCTGCCCAAACGAGCGCCACACGATTGCTTCCTCGCCTAACCCCACCTCTTTCTCCTGCTTTCCCTATTTCCCTCTTCCCTTCTTTTTCCCTCTTTCTGCTTCTCCTCCCCGGCCAAGCCCGGGCGCCTGCCGGGATTTTGGAGCCCAGCCACTGCCCGGCTCTCACCGTGTGTGGGCAACCCCAAACAAACAGTGTGTAAATAAAATCCCCCCTGTCTCTCACACGCTCACATATTTTCTCCATTACCTTCCCTAAGACTGTCTCTCTTCCATCTCGGGCCCAGTGTTGTTTTTTGTCTCTCCCGAACCCCTCCTCCTCCTCCTCCCTGCGATTCATTCCAGCTGTGCAAACCTCCCTGCCACCCCCTCTGCCACCCGGGCGGGATAGGTGAGTGGCAGCGGGAGAAGCCCCTCTAAGCCACTGTGGATAATGGATCCCACATGCGGGACCTGGCGGCGTTCCCGCKCCGGAGCCCGGCCGGACCGCGCGGCTCCCGCCGGGATCGGCCCGGCCCTGCCCGGGATCCCGCCCTGCCCGGGCCCGTGGGGCAGCACCGGGGGCAGCYGGAGCTGTTCTGCACCCTCCTCCCCTCGGCTTGAGAGCCAAAGGGGCAGCACAACGGGGACAGTCCACGAGCACATCCCGATATCCGGAGTGCCGAGCTGGAGGATGCCGTGAACCCAGCTTTGCTCATCCTGGCACCTTCAGGCACTTTCCACCCCAGGATCCACCTGGTGGGTGACAGGGATCCTCTCCGTGGGCTGTCGGGGCAGTGGCACTGCACACCTYGGGGTGACTTATCCCACATCCCACCTGAGCCATCTCCGGGGCTGAGGGAAGAGCTTGGCTTTTGCAGGACCTGTAACCAGGCAGGAATTCACCCCCACGAGCCAGGAAAAGCACCCAGGAGCCATCACATCCCAGCTGGATGCACTAAACAGTTCGGATCCAGCGTTTTCGGATCCTTGGGCTGCTGATGGAGACAAACCCAGAGTAAACCCCGTGCATTATTCCCATCCCATGGCGCTGTCTTATCCATAACCCATCCCTGTTCCGAAGCATAAAGAGCTCAGAGCGCCAAATCCTTCCATCTCGCTGTTGTTTTATTTCCTTTTTTTTAATAAATACACATCCAGGCTTCTGCAAATCCGAAYGGAGCCGCGAGTTTGGGGCTTGGCAGGGCTTGGTGTGGGAGCCAGAGCTCCGTCCTCCTGCCAGCTCCGCGTGTCTGTCACTCCGAGTGACACCCGGGGGACAGGAGAGCCCCAGCCCTGCAGACCCGGGGGGGAAGAGCCTCTCTAAACCCTTAAAGACCACTTGATTTAGCAGGCGGCTTTAGCTAAGCAGTGGCTCCTGCTGGGCTCTTTCCCTGTGGTCTCCACAGTGAGCAAACAGGCAGGAATTCCCATCAGAGCCCAGGGAAACGGGAAGAGAGGTGGACTYGTGGCTTTCAGGCAGGTTTGAGGCACAAGGGGACATGCTGCTTGTCCCATRGTGCCAGTTGTCACTCAGGGTCTCCCTGACCGTGTGGCCTGGCCTGATTTGGGGCTGATGAGGATCTCCACATGTCACTTTTCCCACTTTTCGCACCCCAAGGCGGCTTCTCCTTGCCCAACCTGTGTTGCCACCCACACCTGGCAGCAGGAAAGGGCTGGAGGTGGCCTGGCCCTCCTGGTGGCACCGGCTCAGCCTGGGGATCTGGAGGAATAACTCAGCTGAGAGTGCCCATCCGGAGGTGATTCTGGAAAAACCACACCCACCAAGTGCAGACACGATTCCATGGCATCCACACAGCCTTGCCACCCTCAGAACACAAATTCTCTCTGATGTCCCGAACAGAAATTGGGGAAATCAATCAACCCAGCCCCCCCCACTCTTCTCACCTTCCTGCCAGGGCTGCAAACAAAAAAATCCAGCGTTGGAGGAGCAGAGTGTGGGTGAGCTCYGTTCCACCACGAGGAGCTGATGAGTTTGTGCTTTCAAATACAGATTTYAGAAGGACAGGAGGTTGTAAACCAAATAAATAAGAGCTGCTCTGCTGCTCCTGAGGCAGAGCAGAGGACTGGGACAGATACATTCCCTAAATGCAGCATCCCGGGGCCAGGCAGYGCTCAGACACGTCAGAGAGGTCCTGGCTCCTGCAGAGGGAACGTCTGCTCCATCAATGTCATCTCCCGCTCGGTGGAAGCCGTTGGGAAAGGTGTGGATTTGTTCCAGATGGGGAGCAGAGGTGCCACAGTCTGAATTTGAACACAAATCAGAGCGCTGGGCCCTGCTGAGGGATCATCTCCCTGCTGCTCCCGAGCTGGAGGCAGTGCCAAAAATCCGAGTGCAGTGGGAAGGTGCAGGGATAAAGCTCCAGCTCCTGCTCCCCTCCCTGCCTCCTGAGCCTTTTCCTTCTCCCCCTGGTCCCTCTCTTGCTCTGCACGACCAGGATGAGGTGCTGAGATCACCTTGTGGGGACCTCCCTGCTCCTTCCAAAGGGTAAAAGATTGGATAGCAGCATGAAAATCCCAGTGCCCAGAGCACAGCCTGTGCTCAAGCCCTTTCATGCCAGGTTTGGGTGCTGGGGAGCCAGGACAGGACCCCGGGACGGAGCAGGGCAGCAATCCCGGGATGGGAGCAGACCTGCCTGGTAAATCCTGGGCTGTGTCCTTGTGGGACACAAAGGTGGGGAGAAGAAAGGCGAGGAAGGGGCCTGGATTTCCCCCAGATGTGCGGCGGGCCCGGGTGATTGATGGCATCTGTCTCCCGCTTTATTAAACCGCTGTAGCCCCGTGCAGCCGGGGATTTGCAAGAGGCTTAATGAGCATTAGGGAGGAATCTCCTGGCAGGACAGGGAGATTTCGGGGGTTTGCTGAGCCACCGGCAGGAAATGTCCTGCAGGACACGGGGCACGGGGCGGGCGTTGTCACCTCGCCCCGCGGCAGCGGGACACGGCCAAGGCGGGCAGCAGGGCTGGTGCTKAGTGAGGGGAACACACCTCTGTGCCCTGCCAGGCTGGGATTTCGGCTGGAATGGGTGTCAGCAGCCCCGGTGTGCTGTCTGGAGCCTGGATCCGGGCTCAGAGCGCCGGTGGGAACATCCCGAGTGACAGTTCGCGGCGGCRCTCGGGGACAGGCTGCGTGACAGGCGCTGTCCGTGGGGACAAAGACGAGTGAGCCCAGAGCCCTGGGTCTGTCCTGGGTCTGCCAGCCCTCTCCTGTGCAGCCTCTTCCTCCCCTTCTCCTCTGATGAGGGATTTTGGGGTGCCAGGCCCTGTCAGACCCCTGCTTTTCCCACTCGGGGTCTGTGCACACGAGTGGACACACAGTGTAAATGAATATAGTCATAAATATATCTCATATTTGGGCACGTCTGTGGGCAGAGTGAGGAAGACTCACACAGAACTTTTCATCTGCAACTTAAAATCCTAATTAGATTTAAAAAGTTTCTCAGCTGCAGAACAACACAGTGCCTTGCCCACAACCCAGGAAATCGGGATGTTCCCGAGTGGATTCTCCATCAGCATCCCACGAAGTGCCGTGRGAGGCAGCACCTGCACGGGCTGTGTTTGGTGAGGGCCAGGTGAAGGTAAAGGCAGGTAAAAGTTCCCTTCCCTCTGCCCCGAGCGCTCGGAACACGCAGTGCCTCGTCCCTCCCAACCCTGCAGGTCACATTCCCGTCATCCAGAGGCCTGCCCTGCATCACTTCCAAGCCTTGTTGTGCTGGGAGACACCCCTGGATGAGACGCCGCCGCCGCAGGAAACAGTTTGCCTCTCCCTCTGCCAATCTCTCCTCTAATCCCTCACCTACGTCACTCCCGGCTCCATCCACACCCTCCACCCYGGGCACGTCACCGTCACAAGTCCCTGCACAAACTCCGGCTCTGACGCACGGGCAGCACTTTCAGATGGAATAACTCGGGGTTCTTTTCATTCAAATCCCGATTTTTCACTTTGTGGGGTTTGGAGTTGTGTGTTTTTAAACCCTCTGCCTCGGCCACGGCAGCTCGAGGCTTCGGTTTGGGGTTTAAAGGCAAGTCTGGGGTGTTGCTGCCACGGGGCTCAGGCTAAAGGCTTCCCAAAGAGTTTTAAAATGACAAAAAAGGGGGATTTCAGGAGAAAGCGGGCCTGGAGCGGCAGGATCCCAGTGAATCCTGGCCGTGCTCACACCGTGCTGTGCTGGGGCTGCCCAGGGAGGTGATTCCCTGCTCCAAGGCCAGGCCCAAGGAGCAAACCCCGGAGCCGCAGCCCAGCCCCACTCGGGAACGTGCCCTCTGGCCTCCCATCCCTCCTTCCTCCCTCCGGCCTCCGCACTCCCTCCTTCCCCCCGAGCCTCCCCTCTTCTCCTGCCTCCTCTGCAGCTCGCTTGTTTTTCTTATTTTAATTTTTTTTTTTTTTTTTTTGGCAGGGATTTTTTTTTTTTTCGGTGCCTCTCTTTGTCAGAATTAGTCAGGGCTGAACTGCCTCCACTCCCCAAGGAGACCCCATTTCACCCTGCCTAAAGTTCACCGCCTTGTCAAACCGAGCTAATCTCCTGCCGGGGAAGGAAAAAGGCTCATTTCAAACTGCTGCACATTCGGGGAGCGGCTGGGGGAGGAGGAGGTCTTCCTGGCTCCAGCCTGAAAAGACCCCGGACAATAATACCCCTTTTGTTCTAGGACGGTGGGAGGGGGCTCGGCGGTAGGAATGAAAGATGGGGGATATTAAAGGAGCAGGTGAAAGACATGAGGCTTCAACGGGCCCAGATAAGAGCCGACCCCCTTCTAATCTGGCTGGGGCTTATTATCTGCCTGCCACAGTCATTACCATTAATATTAAATATGAAAAAAAAAGGAAAACTGCACGAGACAACAACAACCCCAAAGAGGCGGCTTTMAGGCAGCGGCGGTGGAGGGACTGCCAGCACTCCAAGGAAGGGATCCTCGGGGATGCTCCAACCTGCTGGGGCAGGAGCTGGTCTGGCTGGGAGTGTCCCTGTGGGCCACGGTGTTTGGTGCACAGAACTGGCTGAGCCAGAGGCTTTTCTCACTCTTTTTTCGAGCAGAAAGCAGCCAAAGTGGGGTCTGTGGGCAAGCGCAGTGTGTGCAGCACCCAGGACAGCCCAGCCCCGTGAGGGAAGGGGGATCCAGGGAAAAACTGGCACAGGGAGATACTCCCTATTTCCCTGCACGTTCCTCCTGCACAGCATCTCACCGAGGGCTGCCCAGTCCCCCCCGTGTCACCACCTGCCCGGGGCGAGGCGTCCCCGAGCCCACCGTGGGATCAGTGTCTGAGTGTCCCCCCAGCTCCATCCCTGCCACAGGTGGCCTCGGGGGCAGCACTTTGGTGGCTCTTTGTCCCCTTTCCCGGTCTGTGAAGGTTTCCTTTGTTCCAGGGAGCTCTCGGGGCGGGGGATGCTCCGGGGCTGTTTGCTCAGCGCTCGCCCCAGCAGCCCCTCGGCCTCGGTAAATACCAGCCAGTGCTGCTCCCTCCAGCAGTCCTGGAAGAGCGGGAGAGGAACAAATTCCCTTTCCAAGCTGAGCACGGGGCTTGTTTTTGCCGTAGTTTGGCAGACCCTGTTTCTGACGCTTTTTGCCCGTGGAGGGGAAGGGGTGGAYTTGGGAGTTGGGGGTTCCCCATGCCAGCTGAGCATCCCTTGTGTCCCAGCCCTCCCAGCCGGCCTCGGGCACTGAACTGCTCTCCCAGGCAGTGCCARATTCCCTCCCCAGAGCCCCCCAGGGCTCAGCCCCACTTCCAGAAGGGGCTCTTTGTGCGGCAGCCGGAGCACGAGCCGGCGGCGGCGCTGGCAGGGCCGGGATGTTTGCTCTCCCGGTGACCTCTGTGGCCACCTCCTGCCCTCCCTGGCAGCTCCTCCTCGGCTCAGCGGGGATGGGCAGCAGCTCCTGCCAGATGTGCGGGGGTTTCCCTGCTGGAAAGCTTCAGGGGGGCCCTGGCTGCCCCGGGGAAGGGAAGCCGAGGCCGGGCAGCAGCGCTCGGCTCTTGGCACTCGCTGGGGCTTTGTTGACCACGCTGGGACAGGAGGGATCCAGGGGGGAAAAAATCCTGGGATGGGGCTCAGCTGATGATTTGGGGAGGGAGTTGTGGGGCACAACCCCCGATGGTGCAGTGTGAGGGTGCAGAAGGATCGGGGCCAAGCCCTGGGAGAAACACAGGAAGGGGCTGGTGTGGTCAGGCTCCATCCAAAGGCTCTCCAGGCTGATCCTGGATCCCACACACCTCACTGCCCTAAAAGAGCCCCCAAAAGGGCATCCAGGGCCCTGTCCCCTGYGGCCGCACCTGCAGCGGGCGGGCAGAGCCGGGCGCCGTGTCCGGCCGCCTTTCCCAGGCGCGGTGGGAGAGCTCCCGGCCGGCTGAGGCACGGAGCAGGAATGTTTGCCACGGCCTCCTTCCCCTACAGTAAACATGAACGGGTGACCCCGCAGCCACAGCCGGGGCTGGGACGGGCTGTCTGCGCGCTGCGGAGCCGTGGGAATGCGGCCGGAGTTCCAGGGCTCCGGCACCGGGAGCGGGGGCTCCGGAGCGGCCGTGTCCCRGGCGGGGGGCCCCAGAGCCTGGCCGGGGCCAGGGGGAGAAGATAAAGGGGTTGTTTGTTATCAGCAGCTGCTGGGGTGGGGTGTGTTGGGGTCGTTGCTAAGGTTGGGGGTGCTCGGATGAGGTGGTTGCATCAAAGTGTTCCTCGATGTTGGGATGGAAAAGCATCCTGCAATATTGGGAGAGAAGAATATCCCTTGACGTTGGGATAGAAAAATATCCCACAACATTGGAAGAGAAAAATATCCCTCAACATTGGGACAGAAGAATATCCCATGATGTTGGGATAGAAAAATATCCCTCAACATTGGGATAGAAGAATATCCCTCAACACTGCGATAGAAGAATATCCCATGATGTTGGGATAGAAAAATATCCCTCAACATTGGGATAAAAAATTGTCCCACAACATTGGGATAGAAAAATATCCCTCAATATTGGGATAGAAAAGTATCCCGCAGCATTGGGATTGAAAAATATCCCTCAAGGTTGGGATAGAAGAATATCCCTCGACATTGGGATAGAAAGATGTCTTGCAATATTGGGATACAAAAATATCCCTCAATGTTGGGATAGAAAAATATGCCTCGACATTGGGAGAGGAAAATATCCCTCAACATTGGGATAGAAAATTATCCCACAACATTGGGATAGAAGAATATCCTGCAGCGTTGGGATAGAAAAATAACCCTCAACTTTGGGATAGGAAAATATCTCTCAACATTGGGATCGAAAAATATCCCTCAACTTCGGGATCGAAAAATATCCCTCAGCTTCGGGATACAAAAATATCTTGCAATATTGGGATAGAAAAATATCCCTCGACATTGGGATTGAAAAATATCCCTCACCACTGGTATAGGAAAATATCCCACAACATTGGGACAGAACTGGGCACGGAACCTGAGGAAACAACTCCTGCCCAGCAGTGTGGGTCCCTTCTTTCCACCCCAGACAAGAGTGTGGAAAGAAATTGGGAAAATCCCTGCAGGGACATAGCTCAAAGCTTTGGAAAAGTTGGCTGGGATGGAGCAAAATGGGAAATATTCTTGGAGCTAATGGACAGGACACAACAAATAGGGTCAGTCTGTTACACTTTAATATTGGTTTGATATTGGTTTTAGAGGGTGGATCCAGGAGCCCAGAGGACTTTGAGCATTTCTTTACCCTTTCCACCCAAAGCAGGTGGGGACAGGAGCCAGGGGGGCTCATGCAGGGGCTGACACATGGGTGACACGTGGGTGACACGTGGGTGACACCACCACACCTGCACCGGGAGAAGCCAAACCCACTGAGCCACCCCGGATCTTCCTCCTGTTTGTGTCCAGAGATCAGAAGTGGGGACTGAACCCCAGGGGTGGGAGGGACCCTGTGACCAGAGACTGGCATCTCCAGAGGGACAGGCCTGGCTGTTATCCCACGGAATCCTCATCCCACTCAGTTGTGTCACTTTGACCTCCTACAGACAGGGAGAATCCATTCTGTTGCTATTATGGGCCTCACTGTTATCCATTAAATCCTAAATWCCTGCAGGCCTGACCCTGCATTCATCCCTCCTGCCCCAAAAGTGCTCCAGGGATCCCATGGTCAGACAGGGAAGGGGGACTTGTTCCTTGGTGTCGCATTTCCATGGAATTAAACCATGGAGGCCAGAGCAGTATCACCCATCCCGGCAATCTCCCACTCCTGTTTTTCCAACCTCYATCCATTCTTTTCTGCTCTGCCAGCCTGGATGTGCAGCTCCTTATCTAATCTGGTACTGATGCGTGTGCTAGACAAGGAATGTGGGCACTCCAGGAGAAACCAGGAATCCTTTTGGCGTTTCCCGCTTTTTCTTCGCCGGCCTTAAAGCTCTGGGTTCATTAATTAATTCATTAATTAATTCTTTATCTTTCAAAAACCTAAGCTCTAAGCCTTGAGACGAGCCAGCCTTTGACACACACACGAGACCACATCAAGTGCAGGGAAAACAGCTCCAGCAGAGCTCCGAGAGGAGCAGGGAACCAGACAGGCCCCAAAATAACCCCAATTCCCAGGGCTGCATCCGCGTCCGGGCGCTTCCGGAGATGTTGCTTATTCTGGTCTTCACGAATATTAATTAAACCTCCGAGGGTGGACGTTTGTTGTGTCTTTCGCTCTTGACACAACAAAAAGAAGCTGAAGGAGCTCCAAGAGAAGYAAAGGATTGTGTTTGCTAAATGTGTGCGAATTCCCTGGTCCAGCTGGATTTTCCGGGGGGTTTTTGGCCCTCGTCTCCCATGGCAGCGGGGGAATTTCAGCAGAAAATGGGGGTTTGCGCCTTAAATCTGAATAAAATTTGGATGGGACAAACCAACCTTCTCGCGGGAGCCCCAAATTCCTCAGTCCTTGGGGCGACGCGGCTCCAGCGGCCGAAATTCCTCCAGGTTGGGCTCAGAAATCCACGTTGGGATAGCTGAGCGGGAATCCTGCGGATCCCGGAGCCGCCGGGGGATGGGATGAGCTGTGGGTAGGGCTGCGGTCGGGGTTATCATCGCCAGCCCCCGAGCGGGGCGTCGCGTGCTTTATGGCTCGTCGGAAGGAAGAGCCTCGCCCGAGGACAGGGAAAGCTGCCGCTGGAATTCCTTGCGGGAGATTCCAGGCGAACACATGGACGCGCAAATCGCACCGCAATGGGGCAGGAAATGGGGGTTTGTCCGCTGGAAACGTGACCTTTTCTCCAGGGAGAGCGAGGAATCAGTCCCGGTGCTCCTCCAAAAAGGAGAGCGGGGGATGAGCCTGGATCCATCCCTGGGTTTCCCACTTTCTGGAAGTGAAGGTGCTGCCCGGCTCTGATATAGCTCATTTCCAATGAAAAGTTGGATTATTCCTGGAGAAAAAGGCACGGGAATGTGCGGGGAGGAAGGGAAGGGATGGGAATCCCCCTGGCACCGGATCTTTCCTGGGGTTGGGGCAAGTTGGGAAATCGGGATAGGATTCAGGGGATTGATTCCTTGTGTGTCTGTGGGCACCAGGCGTGTCCATGGGTGCTGTGCCACCAGATTTTCCAACTGATCCAAAAAAAAAGGGAAAAAAAAAAAATCAGGAGGGGCAGGGAAGGTGAAATTAATAAAAGAACAGGATTAAAATAAAAGAAAGGGGAACAAACTTTCCTGAAACAGAGCAAAAGGAGAAGGAGCTTCACCAAGTGACACTGAATTCCAAGCTTTTCCTTTGGCTTTTCCACCTCGGAAGCATGAAAGCAGCTAAATTAGCAAAACAGAAGTAAACTGTTGACTGCTTCATTGCAGGATTAAGTGTGATAAATGGAGGTTTTGTTCAGCCTCTGTCCAGATGTTGTGTCTACGCTGGGTGTTTTTTCTGCTTTTTTTTTTTTTCCCCTTCGTCTTCTTCTTTTTTTTTTTTTTTTTTTTTTTTTTTACATTCTTGGCCCAAGGCCCATATATATTTTGGATACTGCAGGGAGTATATAATATCATTGGAAAATGATGTGGTCTGGTAACCTTTTAAATAACATTTCCTCCCTCCTCTCTTTTCTAATAGTTTGTTTTTCTTTCCATGTTTGCCTTTTATTGGGGGGGAAATTTTTGTTGGAAATTAATGAGGCCAAAGTTTGAAAACAAACAAAACAAACAACTCCCCCAAAAGCAAAAATAAWAAAAAAAAACCCACTATTTCCCTCTCCATTTAGGGGGGAAAAAGGAGTTAAGGGACTTGTAAGGGCGCAGGCAAAGGATGTGTTTGGGACTTTTTTTTTTCCCCCTGTCTAGAAAACCTTCCTGGTTATTTTTTAACATTCCCAGTGCACTTGGCCCGGGAGCCAGGCTGGGTTTGGGACAGCACTTTCAGTTCCTTGCTCTGTTGGCGTTGTCGGAGCCCCCCGACCCCAAAAGCACAATTTTTGTGCCTTGTTTTTCATGGATCGGAAGTACCTGTTGCTCCTGGAAGTGCTGGATCGGCCTTCCCTGGATCTTTCCAGCATCCGGGAGCAATCCAGAGCCCCAGTTTTGGGCACAAGCCGGGCAGTGGCGAGGGCAGATCCCACAGCGCCGGAAGGGACGAGGGGCCCGACCCCTTCCCCACGGCCAGGCAGCATTCCCTGGGATTTTACCATCCCCTCCAAAAACAGAAAAGCCATATTTTTGCATCCCAAACCTTTTGGAAGTGGCCGAGGGCTGTGGGGAGTGGGTTGGGTGCTCCGGCTCCGCTCTCCTCTCATCCCTCCCGTGCTCCCCGCGGGGCTCCCGGGTWTTTTTTTTCCAGAGTCTACCTTAAAATCCCATCTCGGCTCGGCTGTGCCTCCCTTGGCTCGGCTGCCCTCGGGAGAGGAGCCCGGCCCAGGCTAAAATTGGGCTGTTGAGTCACCGAGCGCTGGCACGGCCGGGCCGGCACCCGCGGCAGGGCGGGGACGGGAGCGTTTGGGGTCTCACCCCACAGCAGGGTGGGGAAAGAAGCATTTAGGGTCTCACCCCACAGCAGGGTGAGGAAAGGAGCATTTGGSATCTCACCCCACAGCAGGGTGGGGAGAGGAGCATTTGGGGTCTCATCCTACAGCAGGGTGGGGAGAGGAGTGTTTGGGGTCTCACCCCACAGCAGGGTGGGGAAAGGAGCCTTTGGGGTCTCACCCCACAGCAGGGTGAGGAAAGGAGCATTTGGGGTCTCATCCCGCAGCAAGGTAGGGAAAGGAGCATTTGGAGTCTCACCCCACAGCACCAGGACCCATTGGGTTAAGCTGAGAGGGCACAGGGGGGAGGCCTCTCCTTGGCTGTGCTGTGGGAGAAGGGAGAGGAATGAGGAATAGGGGAGCAGCACGGATGGCAGCGAGGGCTCCCAAAAAGGCTGATTTAACCCGTTTATGGTGGGTTTGCTGCTGGGGGAGTTGGGGCAAAGTCAAAACGAGGGTGTTCCCACCCAGGTCTTGGGGTTTCCCTCAGCACCAACATTCCTTGGGACTGGATTTGCAGTGAGTTTAACTTTTATGGTGTCCCACTCTGCCAGGGCAAGGAGAAGGTGAATCCCTGGCTCCCTGATCCGTGCTGGGGGTGTTGTGGCTGTGAACATCTGGGAAGGGCTGGGGGAACTGGGAATGGCCAGCATGGATAGGGGGACATCCCTGTGGCAGTGCCAGGAGGATGACCAGCATGGATAGGGGGACATCCCTATGGCAGTGCCATGGGAATGACCAGCAGGAAAACCCACTTTAGGATGCTGCCCCTGTTTGAGGTGCAGACCCCTGGTACCCCCAGTGGCCCTGGGCTGTCTCGGCATCGCTTCCAGCACCAGCTGGCCCAGTCTGCACATCCCCAGCCCAGCACAGCCCCGTGTCCCGAGCGTTTTCCTTTTTCCAGGGTGGACATGAAACAAACCGAACCCAAAAAGAACTCGGAAAGAAGAAGGAGGTGAGAATTTCAGCAGATAAAGCCGCAGCCCGGYGGCCGCTCCCGGCCGTAAACACCTCGGAAAGTCGCTCGCAATTTTTCTCCCCACCATCACCTCCCTGCCTCCCCTCCTCTCCCTCTCCTTCCCCCCCCCTTCTCTCCCTCTCTTAAGGTAGCAGCGTGGGAGCTCTGCCAAAACGCCGCGGTCCCGTGGGGAAGCTTTGCTCTCACTGAAAGAGCCCTTGCGCCTGCCAGCCCAATTAAAACAACGTGCAAGGAAAGCAGCATCTGGAATTGCGCCGCTCTCACAGCCAAGTCACAATTGTTTAGTCTGAAAGTCGGCTCGGGGAGAGCGGGGCCGGCGGGAGCGCGGTGGCCCCCACATCTGGATTCGCGGCTAGACGGCCTCCTTGGCCGCGGGCCCGCGTGCATGTGCATTTTTAACTTTAGGATATGCTGACAAGTTAAGAAGTCAGAAAGTCACTCGCAGTAACGGCCTCCGCGGCCCCTTCCTCCCTCCGCCCCTTTCTAACACACACACGCGGTTGACTAAATACAATTTTCTGACATCCTTTCATCTGGAGAGAGTTTCTTCCCGTTCCAGCCCGCGGCCCGGGTCCCCGATGAGTTATTTGAGCCGAGCCAACACATGCGAACAAAAAGGCTTCTCTTCGCCCTGCGCCCGGGGGCCCGGCGGCGCTGCCCCCGTTCCGCCGGCAGCGGGGCCACCGCCCGCGGGGGACACGGACACGGGACAGGCTGGGGGACACGGACAGGGGACAGGCTGGACGCTACTACCCACAAGGGTCACGGACACAGGACAGGCTGGGGGCCACTGCCCACGGGGGACACGGACACAGGACAAGCTGGGGGCCACCACCCGCGGGGGACAAGGGACAGGCTGGGGGCCACCACCCACGGGGGACACAGACAGGGACAGGCGGGGGGACACGGACATGGGACCGGCTGGGGAACATCGCCCGTGGGGGACAGGGGACAGGGCACAGGCTGGGGGACACCGCCCATGGGGCACAGGGGCAGGCTGGGGGACACGGGACAGGCTGGGGGCCACTGCCTGTGGGCAACAGAGACAGGCTGGGGGCCACCGCCCACGGAGGGATGAGGGACAGGCTGGGAGACACCGCCCATGAGGACACAGGACAGGCTGGGAGACACCACCCACGAGGACACAGGACAGGGGACAGGCTGGGGGCCACCGCCTGCAGAGGACACGGGACGGGCTGGGGGTCACTGCCCCCGGGGGACACGGGACAGCCTGGGGGCCACCGCCCACGGGGAACAGGGGACAGGCTGGCCCTCATCGCTGCCCCAGGGGTGTGAGGGGGACGGGGCTGAGCTCCCCACCGGGGGTGCAGCCCAAAGGGGAGGGCAGGGGCATCCCAAAAATGAGCTGCTGAGCCTGCAGGTGCTGCGGGAGCCGAGGAGGYCGCGCCCTGCTTGGGCCAAAGATGTTGCCTGGGCTTCTTTTTTGCTCCCACACCCTGGCTGGGCGGAGGGGTTGAGGTGTTGGTCRTTCATTTAGGGGGTTTTTAGGCAAGATCCCCCCAAAAAAGGATGGGGAGAGCYGATCTGAGGTTTGATAGACACAGCTCAGGCAAGGCCTTTGGCCACACTGCCATGCTCAGCTTGTGTTGGTTCACAGTGCCCCAAAATCCCCCCTGTGGGGGTTTTGCCGTCCCAGGATCCAGGGAAATCGGCACACAGGAGGATGCCCAGGGGCCACCGAGGCAGTCCCATGGTCCAAGCACTACGGTGAGCCCTGCTCACCAAGGCACTGCCAGGCAAAGCATCGGGATGGGTGCACATCCCATCCTCCTGCAGGACCCAAACAGCAGAGAAAGTCCTTTTGCCATGAAGCACTTCCCTCTGAGCTGCCAGAAACTTCTGGAAGCCCAAGGTGTGCCTGGCTCCTGCCCTGTCCCTCCTGTGCCTGGCCACCTCCGCCGTCATTGGTGCCCTGGTCAGAGCACTCAAAYGGGATAAAATCAGGGACAGTTTCAGGCTGGTGCCACCTGGACCTTCTCTGGGCTCTGCTCTCAAACCCACGTTACCCTCACAGGGGCTGCTCCTCCTTATGGCCACGAGTTCCCAAAAGTGGCCACTGATTCGGGGGCTGGCCACAGACAGGGTTTGGCGCAGAGATCCCGAGCACTCCGTGCTCATGGATTCCCGTGGGGAAACACCAACCCACCCCCTTAAAGCAAATGCCATAAATCCAAGGTCTGGGGGTAACACTCCAAGGTTTTCCCTCTGGGAAAGCAACACTTTGCTTTTTTCCCTTTGTTTACACCTGGAATGAAGCTTTTCCTGCCCCTCACCCCAGCATCACACCTTTGCCTGGCCTTTCCTCAGCCCACCTCCCAGAAATGGGCCCCCCCCCCATGCTAGGGACAAGACTGGGGGGRTATTCCCAGGAATGCCAGCTGCCCTGAGCCCCCCGGGACGGGAGGTGGGATATTGTTCCCGGGTGGGAGGTTTTGCTCTGGTTCCAGCCACCTCTCCCAGTGTCCCTCGTCCTGCCCCGTGTGAGCGGCAGCATCGCCACCAAACTGGTTTAGCAGCTCTGTGGGGCGAGTTCTGTTGTTTCGAAAGGCTCCCAAATGCGTGTTGTTCTCCTGGATAAATAAATACCGGCATTTCTGCCCCGACCTTTGCTCCTCGGCCGGGTTTCTCCGAAATGCAGAGCACACAAAACCGCCGGATCGAACCCCGGACGAGCCTGAACCGCCCCGTCCCCGCGTGCAGAAACATCTGGGAACTCTCCATCCTCCTCCTCCTCCTCCTCCTCCCCGCGATCCCAGACCTCGCGCTCACCAGAGACCCAGAAGCTTCCGAGCTTCTCCCGCCCGGAGCGGAGGGGCCGGGGAAGGGATGGAAAAGCTGTGCCATCAATGCCAGCATTCACAAATCCCATGTGGGGCCTCCAGCTTGTTCCAAACCGCTGGAAAGCCGGGCCACGGTGCTGCCGCGGCTCTCCAGGAGGAATCTGCTGGGGTTTTCTTTGTTGGCCTCCAGCTCTGCAGGGCACCGAGGTCACGTCTCCGAGCGTGGCGGGGCGGCCACGGCTTTTGCAACTGTGTCACGAGTCCGGTGGTGGCTGCTGTTTACTCTGAAACCTGTCCCGTGGCTTTGTTCCTGCTGAAACCCCGGGAGATCAGGGAGCCGGAGAGCCYCAGAGGACAGAAATATTCTCATGGCAATAAAAGGAAATAAAACCAGGAGCTCAGGCCTGGTTGCAGCCTTCTCCTGCAGTGGAGCTTGCTGATTTTTGGTGCTGCAAGAGCAGCCCTTCGTCCTCTGGCTGAGCGAGGGACCCCAAGGGTATTGGATTTGGAAGTGGGAGCGTGGGAGCTCCCAGCCCTCGGCATCTCGAGGCTGCTGTGCCGTTGGGAGCGGGGCCCGCCATCGACAGCTCCCTGATTGAGGGCTGGGTAAACTCGCCTTGTTTACCGACGTGGGTGTCACACTGACAACAAACAGGTCCCTGCCCGAGTGTGTCACAGCGAGGGAGGACAGTAAACAAGGAGTGACACGGAACACTGCAGAGCTGCTGCGGCCGGGGAGCAGATTCCTGCTCGGCACGGCACGTCCAGGGCTCGGTCGCTGCCTCAGGAAACGTGGGACAAGTGGCATAAACAGCCTGAAAAAAGGAGAATGTTTTAMCCTGGTCTTCGGGGCAGGGCCCATYTTTATTCCAAGTTTTCCTGGCACGCTGGCAGGGCTGCCAGGAGAGCTCTGTGCGGGCACGGCGCACCCGGGGCAGGGCAAACAGCCCCACTTGGAGCCAAGGTGTGATTTCTGAGCGCTGAGGGCAAACGCTCTTCYCTCACTGCGTGGTTCAGCTCCTCCACGAGCACTTTCAGTCTGTTCTCCCATTTTTTCATTGGAGTCAGGAGTAGCAGGTCAGCCTTCCTCAAAGCAGGACCCTCTTGCATTTAAACCCTGGTCCAATTCCTCCCGTTTGCTTCCCAAGCGTCCTTGAGCTCATCATTTTCCTCTGCCTCAGGTTCCCCACCTGTGAAATGGGGCTGAAAATGCACCAAGACAGGATAATGTGTGTCCTCGTCCTCATCCTCATCCTCATCCTCATCCTCATCCTCATCCTCATCCTCATCCCCATCCTCGCTGCTCTGGCAGTCACTCCGATGTCTCCCACTTTTCCCAGTGTTTAATGGCACCTGCTCTGTGAGCCAAGAGTGGCAAGTCCACGGAGATGCTGAGCTGGCTGCCACAGTCAGTGCCGAGAGAAACATGGAATTTCAGGTGGCCCCACAGAGGTCACTGGGATGACAAATTTCATGGGAATAACGTACGTGACGGGATAGCAACGCRGGATACTGGAGCCACAGACCAGAGATGCTGAGCACGGAGTTTCAGGAGGAATTTCCTCATGGAAASAGTGRTCAGGCCTTGGAAGGGGCTGCCGGGGGAGGTTTGGACTCCCCATCCCTGGAGGTGTCCGAGGAACGCCTGGACGTGGCACTCACCGCTCTGGGCTGGGTGACAAGGTGGGGACGGGGCACAGCTTGGACTCGGTGATCCCGGAGGGCTTTTCCATCCTGATTAACTCCGGGATTGTGACCCTCACAAGGACAAAACCTCTCCCCCTCCCCTCCCCGCCCGCTCCCCTCCGCCCGTGCCACACGCACGCACACGCACACCCGGCCCGGCCGAGTTTATTTTATATTTTCCCTCGTAAAGATTTGTGTCCGCGCTGCTCTCCTATCAAAGCCGGCGGTGGCCCCTCGGATAAACATGCGGTCAGAAGACAGAAAACTCCAGGCTCAAACACCATTCGTTTCACCCGGAGCAGCATAAACTGAGAGGCTTTTAAGAAGGGCGAATGGTTTTCAGTAAATCTCTCATATCAGCAGAAACCTTTGAAAGAGTTTGTTTAAAGGCTGTGGAGATAAACAGCCCGGCCAAGTGTTTGTTTAAGATGTATGTACTCTGTGTCGACTGGTAGGCTGGTATTTATATCCAGGAGGGGGGAAAGGAGGGCTGGGAGCTTTTTGACCCTTTGCTGGCTCTGCCCGCGCGGGCCGGGGCGGTTTCGGAGGGGTTGGGTGTCGGGGGGGTCCCCGGGTCGCCGCTGGGRACAAAGCCAGGGGGCCGGGAGGGGTGGTTTTGGGGGAGCAGCGGTGTTTTCCCGCAGCGGGGAGGGTGGGGAGGTGGGATGGCCGTGCCAGGCACCRGGAGGCGAGTGGCTGGGAGGGATCCCCCGCCTCGGGCAGGCTGGGAGGGGAAGCAGCCCCGCGGAGGGAGCGGGAGGAAGGAGGGATGAACGTCCTGGGAAGTGACAGGGGAAGCTCAGCCCGGGTTGGCTTTGGCTGTGCAGCAGCCTGGGGCTGACATGGAGGTCAAATCAGCACCTGAGCCTCACATCCCTGAGCCCCTGGGCCCCAAAATCCTGCATCCCTGMTTCCAGTGTCCCTGAGAGCAGTGTCCCCGAGCCACACATTCCTGAGCCCCTGAGTCCCTGTACCTCTGAGCCTCAAAACGCTGTGTCCCTGAGCCCCACACCCCTGAGACCCTGGGCCCCAAAACCCCATGTCCCTGATCCCAGCATCTCTGAGCCCAGTGTCCCTGAGCCCAGTGTCCCTGAGACTGACATTCCTGAGCCCCACATTCCTGAGCCGTGTGCCTGAGCTCCACATTCCTGAGCCCCACATTCCCAAGCCCCTGAACCCCAAAACCCTGTGTCCCTGAACCCTAAAACCCTGTGTTCCTGATCCCCACACTTCCAAGCCTCAAAACCACACGTTCCTGAATCCCTGAACCCCTGATCCCCAAAACTCCGTGTCCCTGAACCCCAAAACCCTACATCCCTGATCCCCACATTCCTGAGCCCCTGAGTCCCYGTGCCTCTGAGCCCCGAATCCCTGTGTCCCTGATCCCAGCATTGGTGAGCCCCAYACTCCTGAACCCCTGAAACCCTGCACCCTTGAGCCCTATGACCCTCAGCCCCTGATCCCAGTGGCCCTGAGCCCCCAAGCCCCCATTCCCAAGCCCGTGCCRTGCCTTCCTGTGCCCTGGGAACACCTTTGGGCAGCTCAGCAGGGTCAGGATGACAAAGCTGTGCCGTGTTCAGGTGACACTGGCTGTAGGGTGCGGAGCTGGCAGTGGTGGCACATCCCCACCACGGTGATCCCGGAGATGGGACTGTCCTGGGAGAGCTGAGGAGGGGTCTGGCAGTGCCCAGAGGAGCAGCAATTCCAGCTGGGGAGGTCTGAAGGGGTCTGGCAGTGCCCAGAGGAGCAGCARTTCCAGCCTTCCTCCCTCCTTGCTTTTAATCATGACCGGCCCCGTTTTGGTGCAAATCCCGGCTTTTCCTGTGATCCGTCCTCGCCGCGTTCCCATTCCAGCACTGAGCTCAGCTCCCGGGGGTCCCACACTGGGATCCCCCCTCCCAGCTGCGAAGGGGGAGGGTTTGGGGGTCAGTCTGCCCTCGCTGGGCTGGCAGAACCTGCCGGCAAAGAGGGAGCTGGGACTTTCCTGGAGAAAAGCCGGTTCTGTCACCTTCCCTCCCAGCCCTGCCCTGTAAATCATCCGGAGGGCTTTTCCCCCCTAAACTAAACAAAAACGTGGATGCCGAGCAGCCTGTCCYGGGGAAAGAGGTGCAGCCAGAGGGGACCTGCTCTGGATTTAGCCTTGTGGAACAAAAAGCTGAATTTGGCTTGTTTCCTGCCCCAGCAGCTGAGCTGGGCACGTGAGTAACACCTCCAGSACCTTCCCGCATCCTGAGCGATCCCAGCAGCACATGGAGATCTTCCAGGTGCCCTCAGGGCCATGTCCAGGACAGATCCTGGGGCCAGAGGGTCCTGCACATCTGYTGGGCATTGGAAGTGAGGGGGGAAGGCTGCAAACATCTGGCTCTGAAAGGTGGAGAGGACACGCAGAGAGCTGAGCTCGGTGGGGCTAAATGAGCATCCCAACCCTGGTGCTGCCGGAGTGGCACYAGTATCACCAACTGGTGGGGCCCAGGGTGGCTGGAAATCCAGGGAATGCTTGCAGCCCCCAGGGGCACCTGGATAAAAGGGGCTGAGCCTTGGTTTTCCCTGGAAAAGTGGGATCTCTCAGCCTGTAGTGGTGTTTGGTGCTCCTGGCTTGGTGTGTTGGCTCTGGGGTTCAGGATTCTTGGTGTGATGGATGAAGGTCACGGGGATGTCTCAGGAGCACCTTCCGGAAGGTGATCATGACGTGGGTGACGAGGAGCAATGTGGGGATGCCACCTGAAATTTTAAGGTCCTGAAATCAGAGCTCTYGGCTCCAGCAGATGCTTGGGAAGGGTCACAGGTGGATCCTGTGGATTGAGCAGCCTGGGCTGGTGGGAGGTGTCCCTGCCCATGGCCAGGGGATTGGAACTGGATGAGCTTGAAGATCCCTTCCACCCGAACCTTTCTGTGATTCTGTGTTGGTTTTCAGCCACAGAAGTCCCCAGGCTGCTCTCCTGACCTGTTGGGTCCTGAGCATTCCGGTTGTTGCAGTCCCAAACTCCTGCTGGCATTATAGACTCATCACCAGTGACAATCCCACCGTTTGGAAAGTCTACCCACAATAAGAAACTTTTATTTTCATATCATAAACTGGACTTTGGAAGAAAAACTCTTCAGCTGAAGGAGGGGTTTGTTTACAGCAAATCAGGTRATTCTGCTTTGAGCTTTTAACACTGTTGTCATATTTGACGTGTCAGAGGCACTCGGCGTTCTCCAAACAAACCCATGGAGAGCTGCCCCCCATTTCTGCACAGCACAGCGACATGCCCTCAGCCTGCTCCTGTTTCCTTATTCCCRCTGTGAAGATTCCCAAGCTGACCTGCTTTCCAATTGTGTCAGTCTGGCCAAACCCAGCGATTTGTGTGGTGTTTACCCTCATTACTCACGGAGCTGCCCCCTCAGCCCCCCTGGCTGTTGGAGCCCCCCGAAGTTCGTCATGGAAATGCTCCTTTTAGCCCTGCCACGGGAACATCCACATCCCAGACCGCTTTGGGGGATGCTCAGGGGTCAGGTMTCTCGCAGGTGGCATTGACACCTCCCTCTAACACCCTGTGAACGATTGTGATCCCTCTTGCTCGCTTCATACCAACCTTTTCCTGTCCCAAAACTGCAAGTGGAGCCCCTTCCTGCTCCTCCCACGCCGGGAATGTGGGAGCAGTCGATGCCTGCGCTCACCACAGCCACATTTTATACAGCAGGGCCGTTATCACCTGCCCTGCTCAGGGCCAGACCAAACACACCCAGCTCTTCCAGCCTCTCCTGGGTGTTTTCCAAACCTCTTATCTTTGCTTCCCTGCTCGGCTTGGAACTCCCTCGGGTTGCTGCCGTCCCTGGGATGGGTGACAGGCAAGGCTGGTACCTGGCAGAGCCCCACAGCATCCCCAGCCCCACTCTGGGCTCCCACACCTTGTTGCAGGTTCACCCCAACTGGTTTTACCCCGAATTTGTGGTCAAACACGACTCTCTCTTTGCTGCACTGAGCCTTTTCCAAAAAAAAGTTATATTTCACTTTTTTCCTTCTCTTTCCTGGTCCCTTTGGCCTGGCTGCAGCTCCTTAGGTTGTCATTCCTTTATCCTGGAGCACCAGCCCTGTCCCTCCCCAGGATGCTCTCACAGACGCTGCCCAGGTGATCCCTCCCTTCAGTGGTGGATGGCATGATTGGCTTTCCCAGTGGGAATTCACCACCTGAATCCCCATGGATGCAAACCAATGGATCAGAGAGTCCCTCCTTGTGTCCAGGAGGGAAGTACAGAGGTTTCTCCATSTGAGGGGGAAGCGCTGACCCCCTCCTGGGAGCTCTGGGTGACAAACCCTGCTCAGTCCCTCGGGGTGGCAGCGGAGGGGGACAGAGCTTGTGGTGGCTCTGGCTCCATGACCCTGCTCCTGCAGGGGGACAGGGACGTGCCAGACCCTTGTGCAAGGCCCTCCCTCCTGCTCCTTGCCATTCCCGCCCCCAGGCAAATCCCAAGGACCCACTTTGGTTCCTCAGTGGGAATCTGGAGCTTGTCGGTCCCTTTTCCAGCCCGTTCCCCTCCCTGGCTCGGTTCTGCTGTGCGAGCCACRGATTCCAGCCGACACTTTTCCCTTCCCAGCCCAGCCTTTCGTGTCCCTCTCGGAAGGAAGGAAGGCAGGAAGGAAGGAAGGAAGCCCCTTTTGTTGAGCACACAGGCTGTAATTTCCCTGTCAGATCCCAGCAGCGGGTCAGTGTTGTGACTGACTGCCTGAGGATCGCTCCCCCAAGGGTAATTACACTCAATTCCCGTTTGAAGGACAGCTTTCCCTGGATATGATACAAGGAACCCACTTTTTTGCCATTCACTTAAATTCATGAATTCAGCTCGGCTGTCACCGAGGGCTTGCAGCCCTTCCAGCTCCGCGGTGAAACCCGAGGATGTGGGGATGGGACACGTGGCAGAGCCCCCACCACGGAGGGGTCGGGTTGGGACTGGGGATGGAGCTCCTCGCGGACGTGGAGGATGGAAAAGTGCCGCACACGGAGCTGGGATTCCTCACGGGGCTCTTCTCCCCTTCCTTCCACCTGGGTGGCATCGCCGAGGCTTCATCCCTTCCTTCCCGGCGTCCCGGCTGCTCCCCTGGGCTCACCCACCGTGTGTCCGGGAGTCACTCGTCAACAACAAACAGTTAAAAAGGAAGAAAATAGGCTGGAAATATCAATGCACTTTGGTAACAATAAACCCTGCTTTTAATTTATGCTAATATGTAGGGTTGTGGTGACAGTAAGAACAAAATTACAGAGTGGCTTTCTAGCTGGTAATTATCCCTCCATTTTCGTTGCTCGGGAAGATGGACACACAATTATGCTCTCTTGCTGTATATTAATACGGATTCTTGACATCTTCAGCAGACCTGGAGCTGTCATCGGGCTTTTTGTCTACTTTAATTGAAAATTAATGGTTACTGTGTTACCACGGAAACCGTGGCAATGGACGCCAATAGCGCTCACATATCAAACAGGCACTGGTGGCATTGTCTGTCCGTGGTGACCTTGAAAGTTAAAAGAAAAACTTAAATAATAAAATAAAATAAAATAAAAAATGTGGGGAGAGGGGTAGGAAGGAAGGGGAAAAAAAAAACCTCACGTGGAAAACAGGAGGGTTGGATTGAGGGGAGGGGAGCAGGGGAAAGAGGGGTGGGAAGGAGAACTTRGTGCCTTTGTATCTCAGCGAGGGAAAAGAGGGAGCTTTGGAATGAGAGAGTTGGAGTGGTGAAGAGGAGAAGGATGCTGGAGTGTAGAATCCGTGAGGATGTCTCTAGCAGCTCCAGGGATTTTTGGGTTCTGCCTCCTCGAGAGGCTGAGTGAGCAAGGGGTGCTTGGGGTGCAGACTGGGAACAAAGCGTGCGAGGAGCCCTGAGCAGGGTGGGCAGCACTGGGAGGAAGTTCATGGTCTGTGTGGAGGGAAGAGAAGGGAAAAAAAGGGTCAGGAAGGCAGGGAAAKGGGCTGGAGGGAGGACAGGCCAGGTTTGCTTGGACTGGAAGCGCTCCTGGCTGGAGGAGGCTGCAGAGCCCAGGGATTGAAGCTGCCCCCGCTGGTGCTCTGGAGAGTGTTTGGGGCCAGGCACCTCCTCTGCCCCACGGGAAGACCYCGAGCCCCTTCCCTCTCCCCGAGATAGGAATGGGAGGAAGGGGCTGGGGGCACAGGGGGACCCCCTCCAGCTCCTGGGATGGAGCCCAGCCAGGGACCCTCAGCCTGCTCCGAAGAGGGTAGGACTTTTTCTCCTTGGAAAAGCAATTTTGGGTGGGTTTTGCTTTCCTCAGCGTCCAACAGGAGCTGGCTCCTCTTTCCCCRGGAGGAACACAGCAGCACCAGCCACTGTGGGGGCTGCAGCTGAGGGGGGAGGACCCAGAGCAGGATTTGGGAAGGGGGATTTGGGATTGCTGAGGTGCAAACCCACAGCAGCCCCTTTCTGGGGACAGGGGGAGCAGGGCAAAGTTGTGACAGGGGGACGAGTGGCCAGGTCTGTCCTTGGTGACACGGTGGGAGCGGCAGGGGACAGGCAGCAGCCTCGGGGACTGAGGCGTTCCCTGCCTGCCACAGGTCCCCGTGTCCTGCACCCACACGAGCTGCACCACTGGCCTGGCTTTTCCTTCTCCCTTCTCCTTTTCCTTCAGGTTCCCATGATCCTGCTTTCAGCAGGGTCTGGAGCACGGGGAGAGGCAGCTGCTCTGCTTCTCCTTGTGGGATAAAACCACCCTGGAGCAAAGGGATTTGCAGTCGGATTTTGCAGTCACCACCTCGATGGGAGGCAGGCTCSGGAGGGAGGCAGGGATGTCCCGGCCCAGAAGTGGGAATAGTTGGGTCAGGAAGTGAAACATTTTGGAAACTCCTGTGAAAAGGCAGGCATTCCTCAGGCATCCAGGGATGCTTTGCACATCCTCCCGCGGGACAGGGCTGGGTCTGCCGGGCTCTCCCTGCGGTCCAGCCGCTCYGGGGACAGCAGGATGTCCCCACTGCCTCCTCCATCCTCTCCCAAACACCTCCAGCTACAGCTCCGAGGTGAACCTCGGCCTCTTCGGGAGCCTTTTAAAGCCAGGAGCCCGTCCCTGCCCGGCAAACGCGAGCACAAGCACGGCGGAGACACGCCTGGAAAGCCGGAGCCTTTTTTCATTTCCCCCGCATCCCTGATCCCAGCCTTAATCCCTGCTCTGAATCCCGTCAGCCCGGCTGTTCTAGCACTGACATTGCTGCAGGCGCCTTCTCCGCTGCCTTCCCTCAGATCTGCCTCCTCCTGGGACAGCTAAAGAGGACTCGGAGGTTTCTGCGGTGCTCGATGATTCAGTCCGTGCCCTCCAGCAACGCGCGGCGCTCCCGGGGGGCCGCGGGCAGAGGGGGCCGCGGCCGCGGGGCCGGGGATGCTCCGGGGCTCGGGGCTGGGATCGGGTGGATGCGGGCTCCGGCCGTCCCAAGGGATCGGCCAAAAGCGCGGGATGGGCAGGGAAAGGGGAAAGGGGAAAGGGGAAAGGGGAAAGGGAAGAGGGAAAAGGGGGGAAAGGTGTTGCTGCTTGTGCTGGCAGTGGTGGCACTGGATTGGGTGGATGCGGGCTCCAGCCATCCCAAGGGATCGGCCAAAAGCGCGGGATGGGCAGAGAAAGGGGAAAGGGGAAATGGAAAAAGGGAAAGGGGGAAAGGGGGACAGGGGAAAGGGGAAAGGGGGAAGGAGGAAAGGGAAAAGGGGGAACGGGGAAAGGGAAAAGGGGAAAGGGGGAAAGGGGAACGAGGAAAGGGGGAAAGGGGAAAGGGAAAGGGGGAAAGGGGGAAAGGGGAAAAGGGGAAGGAGGAAAGGGAAAAGGGGGAACGGGGAAAGGGGGAAAGGGGGAAAGGGGGAAAGGTGTTGCTGCTTGTGCTGGCACTGGTGGCACTGGATTGGGTGGATGCAGGCTCCAGCCATCCCAAGGGATCGGCCAAAAGCGCGGGATGGGCAGGGAAAGGGGAAAGGGGAACGGGGAAAGGGGAAAGGGGGAAAAGGGAAAGGGGAAACGGGGAAAGGGGGAAAAGGGAAAGGGGAAACTGGAAAAAGGAAAAGGGAAAAGGGGGAACGGGGAAAGGGGGAAAAGGGAAAGGGAAAACGGAAAAGGGGGAAAGGGGAGAAAGGGGAAAGGGGAAAGGGGAAAAGATGTTGCTGCTTGTGCTGGCACTGGTGCCCGGCAGGGGTAAAACCATCTCCCTCAGGGCCCCGTGTTGCCCAATTCCCGGTCAGGTCGTTAGGATAATGGGGCACCCGAGCGTTTTCCCAGCCCAGCATCGATCGGAGGCCGGGAATGCTCCGTGACAGACACATCACCGCGCCGGGGGCTGCCGGGGGCGAGCAGCTCTCAGGGAGCTCCTGCCCCTGCCCTCGCCCACCCACGCGTGAGCGAGCCCACGGCCCRTCCCGGGTGGGGATAAAGCCCAGGGGGGCACAAGGTGGTCCCTTGGGGTCTCCCCTGGCACGAGGAGACACCCCTGGTGATGGTGCAGAGATCCGGGCTGAGCCCATCCCGCTCTGACTCCCTGGGCTGGGGAAGGAAAGGGAGAGAATCCATAGGCTGAAGTCTCCTCGCTCACACCCCGTCGGGAATGCTGCGGGCTTTCCGCACCTCCAGAGCCGGGGTGGCCCCAAATCCCGGATCCAAACACCTCCGCCCCCGGGGCGCCTGGAAAACCCAGGCTGTTCCGCCACTGCCAGTCACAGGCTCCCTGTTCGGGCAGGTTTGCTCCATAAATCCCGGCCAAGCCGAGCTGCAGCTCTCCAGCAGCATTCCCTCGGCCCTGGGAGGGACAACAGCTCCTCACACCCACCCCCGGGCTCTGTGCCCCTTCCCCACTCCCCAGCAGGTCCTGGGGGAAAACGGGTGGAGTAGGATCGCGGTTGGCAGCTCCTGATGTCGTAGCCCCCAAAAATACCCCAAACTCAACCCCTTGTGCGTCAGAGTAAGGAAAGGAGCGGAGTCTTCGGRACTTTCATGCTGGAAAAAAGGCAGAGCCCAGTTCTGGGGTCCCAGGGAGGGTCTGTCCCCCTCCTACCCCCACCCAGGACACCCCAGCACTGCCACCCTCTCTCCTCCTCRGAATCACGGGTGGCACAACCCTTTTCCCGTGGTTTATGTGGGCACTGGCAACTCGGGCAGTGAGTGGGGTTTTATTCTGTGTGTGGGGACTTTGCTGGCAGATATTTGGATTTTATGAGCCTGAGTCCGTGGGTTTATGGCAGGAAAGGTGGGGATGTTAATGAACTGCCTCAGACACAGGAACAAGAGTGGAAAGACATTTTCAATGGGCCTTTAATAAAYAACAAAGAACCCATCCATTAAAATGTTGCAGGCAATAAAAAAATCCGTGTATATTGTTGAAAATACATCGTTCCCAGGAAGTTTGAATCCATGATTAATTTAAAAATCCAACTGTGCCCGCTGCCCAGACAAGAACATCCCTGGGGATGCTCCGTGAGAGCYTGGACGGTGCCAGGGCCTGAGCATSCCCAGCCAAATTCCAGCGCTGTTTTTGGGCGAACTTCTCCCGTTTTTCGAACACCCACGGACGRAGGCGAAGTGGGCTCCAAATCCCGCAGCCACCCGGCAGGAGGAGGGCTGGATTCCTGCGAGGGAGCCTGGAAATATCTTTCTTTTCTGAAATGTTTGTACAGCATGACTTGGCCGATTTACCTCCCAATCTCTCACGCTGGCCTCAAGCCGAGGGCATTAGCGACACTGCGAGCCAGATAAATGATCCCAACGCTTTTTCTTCTCCCTATCTGCTGCTACAATAAAAAAAAAAAGTAGAAAAGGAGCCTTTTCCATCCAAGTGCCTCCCGTTAACCCGGGCGGTGCCGGGGGGGAGCGGAGGGGCTGGAGTTCGGCGGGGGCCGGGTGTTTGCACAGCCAGGAGTGGAAAAAGCCATGGATGCTTCCTGGCACGGCCGTGGCTGGAGGCCTGGAGAGAAGGGATCTGCAGTGGAAGTGTTATCCAGAGGGAGCTGGTTTGGTATTCCTGTGCAGTTGTGTCAGATCCAGCTCCCAGCTGATGAGATATTTGGATTTTACGAGCCTGCGTCCGTGGGTTTATGGCAGGAAAGGTGGGCACGTTAATGAACTGCTCCAGGAACGAGCGTGGAAAGGCATTTTCAATGGGCATTTAATGAAAAACAAAGAATCCATCCCCTCCAGGGGCTTTGGATTCCTCCAGGTGCCATCGGCCGTCACCCCATGGCCAGAGGGTTTGGGGTTTGTGACCCACAGCAGGAGGGGACAYAGGTAAAGAGGTGGCACCTGCCATGCCAGGACAGTCACCTGGGCTGCAGGAGCTGATGGGGGAAGGGGGAAGCATCCCAATCTCTTTTCCAGGGCACAACCCCTCCCTGTGCAGGGAGAGGTGCAGGAAGGCACGTCGGAACCACCGGGGCTGTGCAGCAAAGGTTTGGGTCCGGAGGCAAAGGGGCTTTAATATGAAATAACCCCAATTAACCTGCAAGCAATTCCCAGCCCTCGTTTTGTGGTGCTGGCGGGGAGAGAGGAGCAGGACCGGGAGGCCTGAGGAGAGGGTTTGGGCTGTGGAAGTGCTGGGACAGGAATGGGGTCAGGAAACCAGCGGGATCCATCTTCCCCCAATCTCCAGCTCCAGCCCTGCAGGGAGAGCTTGTCGTGACCTGAAGCAAGGAGATACTGATTTTACCCAGTTAATTGCTTTAAAAAGGGACAAATCCATCAACATGGAAGAGTTGGGACACTGAGCACACGGCTCAGGCTCGGGGCTGGGGTGGTTTTGCTGGGATGAGGTGGCTCCAGTCTGGGGTAGAGCTGCATTTCCAGCGGTTGGGTGAATTTGGGCACATTTTGGTCAACAGCCTCCTGGTGGGACCTCACCTCTGAGACCTGCAGGGTGCTCAAAGGCCACTCTGAGCCCAAAGCAGTGACTGCTGAGTACCACCAGAGCAAGTGTGGGAGCCAGCGGGGCAAAGTGGTGTGGAAGTGCATGTGCAGTGTGAACGTGCAGCCAGGATTATTGCACACAAAACCTCCGGAGGAAAGGTTTCCCTACTTTTCAGAAAGGGATCAGCCCTGGGAGGAGGTGTGTTTGCTAAATTTAATCGAGGTAATTCAAACACAGCCCAGGCTTTGGGATGTGGGTTGTAGGGATCGGGTACCAGATCCAGAGCCGACATTGTGGACAGGCCGTGGTTCCACGCCRGGCGATGGGATCTGGATCCGCTGGAATGGGTCATTCCAGGAGCTCTGTGTGAGAGAGGTGCTCGTTACCATTTCAGGACAAAGGTGACCTAGGACAGGACCCAGGGAAGGGCTGGAGCTGTGTCAGGGGGGCTTAGGTTGGATATCAGGAAAAGGTTCTTCCCCCAGAGGGTGGTGGGCGCTGAACAGTCTCCCTAGGGAACAGGCACAGCTACAGGGGCACTTGGACAACGCTCCCAGGCAMAGGGTGGGATTGTTGAGGTGAGATTTCCACGTTGGGGCGAATCCCATGGATCAGCTTCCCCCAAACCCACGGCAGGGTCGGGCGGGAGTGTCGGGGATCGGCGCCACTCGTGCTCTTACCCCCATCCAACCACGCTCGGGTACCCGGTGTGGCCTCTGGGAACGGTGCCACRATTAATTGCCAGTTTCCTGGGAGATGGGACGGGGCTCTGGAGCCAGCCCAAGCGCCGGCTCGGGACGAGCCGAGCTCCCGGCACGCCCGTTCGGACCGGGCTGGCGCGCAGCTCCCCGAACGTTGGTGACCTCATGCCGCAGACACGGATGAGGTCACCGGGATAATTGCCCTCCCAAAACGACGTGTCTTGCGGGAAGAGGATGTTGTGAAGCCGGGGAACTTGCTAGGGCAAAAAAACACCTCGCACGCCCCTGGCCCGGGAGCGCTCCGAGGGGAAACTCATCCCCGGAGCGTGCCAAGAGCTCCCGAGAGCGCCGGCGGCTCCGGGGCCGTGGCAGGAGAAGAGACGCCGGGAGCCGGGATGGGGCGCGGGGGGAGCCGGCGGGTAATTGCAGGAGGAAGGCGTGCGGTACCTGGCGGGGAGGGAGAGGGGCCGTGCAGGGACCTGCCCTCCCCAGGGCACGGGCGGGATGCGCACCCGGAGCTCTCCCGGCCGCCATCCGGCGCTGGGAGCTGCCAGGGCCTCTGCTCGGGGATGGAGCCGCGCTCAGCCGGGATCTCCTCCTCAGGTTGCCTCCTTCTCCCACCGGCTCCTTCTCCCCCGGTTAGAACCCCGCTCATGACACTCCGGGACGGATCAGTGCGGGTTCCCCGGATGAACCCTCCGGAGCACGCCGTGCCTCAGTTTCCCCACCCGCAAACAGCAGGAGCGATGCTCTGTTACCCTCACAAAGCACTCAGAGCGCCTTGCTACAAACCCAGCCCATTATCCCTCATCCAACCCTCCCTTCCCGTGCCAGGGAGAGCTCCAGGGGGTTTTATCCTCCCGTAGGAAGTTGTAACAACCGGGGAGATGCGGATCCACCTCGGCTCGCCCGGGATGCTGAGCCCTCCCCACGCTGCTCTCAGCTGGTTCTTCTCCCCGCAGCCCCGTGACAGGTATTTGAAAAGAAGCTGAGCACAATCCTATCAAACCTCCGCCGTTCCCGGGACAACCCAGACTTTAAGGAGTCTGAGTCCGAGAGAGTTTCACAAGAAAACAAACAGAAATACTTCTGTCGCTGCAGAGAGGAAAAAAAAAAACAAGTTGGGGGGAAAAAATCGCCGCTCTGTGGAAAAAAAAATCAACTCTTTCCTGAATAAAGCAGAAAAGAAAAAAAAAAAACCCGCGGCCGTATTGAGCTGTGACATATGGTTACACAAATAGAAACCACAGAGGGGAAAATCATGTTTTCTCTTTCATTATTTATCACTCTCTAACTGTCTCCAGCTGGGTGAGTAAACAGCCTCATCGGGCTGTAATGAGAACAGCCTGCTGCCTGCCACCGTGCCGGGGCTGCCGGAGCGTGTGCGAGCCGGGCTGCGACCCGCCAGCGCTGCCCGGCCCCGGGAGCCCACCCCCGCTGCCCTGGGGCCTGGCCGCCGGCCCCGGGATCCGCCGGGATGCGGAGGGATGCGGTGGGATGCGGTGGGATGCGCAGGGATGCGGTGGGATGCGCAGGGATGCGGGCACGTGGCGCCGGCACCCGCAGCATCCTCCCCTCGGCACGCGCTAACGAGGTCCAGGCGCGGAGTTAAATTAAGCGGCTGCTCCGGTTATTGTTCAGGGGAATTATGTGCCCAATTTCCCCCCTGAGCCGCGTTGCAAATTGACTCCTAAGTGTCCCGTGAAATGGCTGCGTAATTTGCACATTCGAAAAGCGGGAGCGGGTCCGAGCGCCGCTCCTTTGCTTCGCTTCGCTTCCTTCTCCGCCTCGCCCGGTTCGTGCCGGTTTCGTCGCCGCTTTTCCCCCATCCCGCGGCTCTCCGGGGGTTCAGGTTGCGGGGGCTCTGCCTCTCCCGGGGCGTCCATCCTCCTGTCCCGGCTCGGACGGCTCCAAAAAGTGAAGTTTGGCAGCTCTCGCTACTGTGGGAGCAGACCCGAGGCCACCACCCCTTCCCACACTGTGCTCCCGCACAGCAGCTGGTCCCCAGCTCCCGGATCCCACTGCATCTTCCCACTCGCCTTCCTGGGGTGGGGGGATCAGACTCGAAGATTCAGATTCCTCCTGATTAGGGCAGGCTTTGGATTAGGCTCTGAATTAGGTCAGGGGATGGGATGTTCCAGCCTCCCAGTGGCTTTGGTCTTTCCCTCCTGCCTCTTTCCCGGGGCACGCATGGACTTGGGCTTCCCCGGCCGGCACGTGGCTCGTGTTGCACGCCCAGGGCGAGTTCCACACGTGGCATGGGCACAACTACCGCGGCCCAGCTTCAGTCAGCCCCATCCCACCCTGCTCCTCGCACCCAGGACCCTCGGGAAGGGACACCACGGAAGCGCCGCGTCCATCCCAACTTTTTGGAGGAAAAAGGTCTTAACCGAGAGCCAGAAAGTCCTTGAGCATCACCGGTGGTGAGCCGTGATTTCCCAGGAATATTAACCCATTTCTCCAGTGAAGAAGGGCAGCCGTCCCCTCTGCGCCGCGCGGCGTCTGGAGCCCATCCCAGCCCTTCCGACACACGAAAAACTATTAGTAAACGGAAGCGTTTTTAATGAAAACTGACCCAATTTTGAGTGCCACTTCTCCTCCCGCCTCAGGAATAGGCTGTGCCAGAGTTTGAGTGAAATTAGGTCATTGTTGAACAAAGGTCATGAAAGAACTTGAAAAGCTTTTTGATGGGAAACCCCAGTTTTTATGGGGTTTTGTGGAAATCC
Organism: Amblyornis subalaris; assembly: GCA_018881555.1. Classification (NCBI taxonomy): domain Eukaryota; kingdom Metazoa; phylum Chordata; class Aves; order Passeriformes; family Ptilonorhynchidae; genus Amblyornis; species Amblyornis subalaris. The sequence goes on along the minus strand of JACAXG010000081.1, from coordinate 439,394 downwards.
CCTCCCAAATAAAGTTATAAATAGAGTGACAAAACAGCGCACGGAGCCAACCATCCCCGTATTACCCATCCTGCGCTGTTGGGTCCTGTTAAAAAATCCAACTGCAAATTTCACCCTTCCTGAACTTGGGGAAAGAAACGGAAAACCTGCTGAGAATCCGACCTTTTTTTTCCCCTACTAAATCTTCGCATCCTTCGAGCCCGGCCGTCCCCGCTGCGGGACGGGGATTTGGATAAACGCCCCTGGAGCTTGGAGTGTGGGCAGGGAGGGCTCGGCTGTGCCTCTGATTCAACACATTCCCCGTCCCATTGCCAGAGCCCTCGACTGAATCAAAGGCCTCTTACAGTAAATACTCCCCGAGCTTTCCCAATCGCCACCGGGATGACCTAATCCCTGCCCGTTTCCCCGGGAAGGGATTCCAGAGGCGGCTCCTTTCCRCAGAAGCCCCGCACGGATGAGTGCCAGACTTGGAACCCCCGGGGAGCTTGTATAAACAAGGAAATAAAAGTGAAAGTTTTGGGGTTGGGATCACCCGAGGAAGTTTTCCCAAGTGCAGAGGGTGGTTGAGGGGGCTCCTGTGGGGAGGAGATTCTCGCCAGGATTTCTGKTTTTTCCCCCAAACCTGCTCAGGTACGGACACATCCGATCCCCGGGTGTGTGAGGGGAGCAGCAGCCTGACAAACTCCTGCCTTTGCTTTTGGGGGTGAATCCCAGGATGAGGAGGCCTGATCCAGCGGCAGGGGCAGCTCTGATCCATGGAACGATTTGATTTTTGAGGGCTCCCGTGCCTTGCACACAAATATTCACACCTGCAGTGCAGAACTCGGCACCGATTTCCCCCTCACTCTCTAACAGAAATTCGGGCTGATCGTGCCTGCTTTGGGTGGTGACTCAAGGTGCTGGTGGTGACTTCCCTGGCTGGTTTTGCCACTGCCCACCCCTGGTCCCGCTCGTGCCAAGGTCACAGCCGTGCTGCCACCCTGTCCCCATCCATGGCACATCCGGAGGGCTGGGGGCTGGCCTAAAGGTGCAGCGAGCACAGGCACAGGCTGCACATGTCCGAGCTGTCCCCACGCTCCAGGAGAGGCTCTGTGGGACCCTGCTCCGGTGCTGGCCCCGGGGATGCTGCAGTGTCACCAAACCGAGGAGCCCCAGTGKGGGGAGCAGCACTCCAGCCCCAAACAAAGCACTTTTGTGCTCCCGCAGCGAGCGGGCGGGAGGGCTTCCTGCTGCCCTGCTTCTGGGGGCTGCTTCCCCTTCTTCCCCGGCCTGTCCCGCTGCCAGACCTTCTCCAAGCCCACGTTTCCATCCAAGTGCACCTTCCCCACGTTCCCCGTCCTCCTCCCGCCGCGCCATTAGCATCCTCCCCGTGTAAATGTTAATGAATTGTCATCAGACCAAAGTAATCACCAGTCAGCAAAACTTAATTTTACTCGAAGACAAAAAGAGGCTTCGCTCTAATTGATGGAAAATTGGTCGTTTCTTGTCAGGTTATTGTTCATTTCCCGCCTGYTAATGACCGGATCCCTCCAGCCGTGCCCAGCCCGGAGCCCGGCGAGCGGCGCGGCCGCCCTGAGGAGCCGTCGGGAAACCTGGGATGAAGAGGGACATTTTCATTAATAAACTTCCAAARGGCAACGGCAGTGGGAACTTCCAAAAGGAGCGAGGAGGAAGGGCTGCTGTCCTGCCTGGCAGCTCCGGGGAGCAGCAGCAGCAGCGATGGTTTCGTCAGAGCACACAAACAAGCACCCAGGCTTGATCAGAGAGGGCGATTACATTTTTGGATGCCTTTCTGTTTTAATCACCCAAGGGGGTTGGAACCGGATGAACTTTGAGGTCCCTTCCAACCCAAACCATTCCCTGATTCYCTGATTCCGAGAGCCAGGCAGAGGAGGCTGGAGCCCCGGTGCAAACCAGGCAGAGCTGTGCTGGATTCACRGCCCCACACGTCAGAAATGGCTTTAAATGTCCCTTTATCACCATGTTCTTGGGTTGGGAAAAAAAGGCGTGGATAATTGTCTTTCCCTTCAAATATTGGCAGCCCAAAGGAAAGCAAAGAGGCTTCCCACTGTCCCGAGCACCATATTTAGGGATGCCACTGCCCAAGGACCCTGCTTTGATCCCACCTTTTTTGGTGTCATCCAGACCCCCGTGGGGTGCGTGGAGCCGCATTCCAGGTGGGAGCAGCCCCCGGGCTCCCCACGCCGCTCCACGGGCTGGCTCTACACAGGCTATTACGGTAATTTGATAAGCCAGTTCTTCGTGATATGAATCTTCGCCTTCGTTAAAGGGAGGAAAAAAAAAAACCCATTGCATTTTGATGGCTCACAGGGACAGTTCATTAAGCAATCAACTCTTTTAATGAAATATTTCTTTGTTAAAATATTCATTGATCTGCCGCGGGTTTGCGTGGAGAAGGGGAAGGACCGTGGGTCCCGAATGCTTTTCTGTCGAGTCTTCCCGAGCACGCACCGGGAACAGCGGGATGTGCCCCGGCATTGCCAGGACAGGAGYTCCCACAGCGACCCTTGGCAGGGACCCTTTGGCCTGGAACAAGGATCTGGGGCTTTRTGGATGTGTTTTCCCCACCTCTATCCCGCCTGAGGTGTCTCGCTCCAGGTCTGAGGGGGATGTTGGGGTGGGGTTTGTCCCCCTTGGTTGGTGCTGCGGTGGCCGGAGACGTGTGGGGACGTCGTGACACAGATGGGGGAAAGTTGGGCCAAGAATGAGCGGAAATGGGCAACTGTGGAAGTGGGCAGAGTGGGAAGAGGGCGTTCCCAATGGAAGGGACTGGTTCTCCCAGCCAGGTGTGAGGGGACACCTTTGGGACCACGAGACAGCAAAGGGCGTTTCACACCCCGCAGGTTCCCCACCCGCGGTGTAAGAGCGAGCAGGAGGGAGCTCAGGGAGCCAGGACGGAGAACATTGGCAGGAGAAGAAAGAGAGGAGGGGAAAAAAAAAAATATATCAAAGGGTGAGAAACGAACGACTGCAGACAAAGCCCCGAACGTGGCCTCCCCCCTCCTTGCTCAAACCTTACGCCGTGAGTAATTCCCGGCCGGCACCGTGACGGCTCAGACGAGCAGGCACCACGTGCGGGTGAGCATCTCCCCGCAGGAACGGGAGGAAGCGACGCAGACGAACGCGGGAGCAGGGAGCGCGGGCGGGAGCCGTGGGGGCCGCGTCCCGCTCCCGATGAGTAACGCCGCTGGAAAAGCAGGGAAATGATCGAAAAAAGAGGAGAGGGGGAAAATCCCGCAGGCAAAGCGCGGCACACGCTGATGGGGAGAGGCAAGCCGGGTGTCCCTGTGTGTTGGTGGCACAGCGTGGCTTGGCRGAGTTCAGGGAATTCCAAGCGGGATCTGGCTCTGTCCGGGCCGGGCGAGCTCCACTCGCAGCTCCTCCCTCCCCCAGGCTGGGGCTCTGCAGGCACAGAGGGACACTGGGCACTGTCTGGAGACCCCCCCACGCCACACCCTCCTGTCCCCGTGTGGGAGCAGCACTCCCGGGCACTGGGGGTTTCCCTGCTGCTGTCTCTCCCTTATCCATTACCTCCAGCTCCCTAAAACCCAGCTGAGCCTGACCCTCAGYGTGCAATAKGGGAAACTGAGGCACAACACAGCCACCAGCYGGGGGGGCCGCAAATCCTGAGGCTGAGCCCAAGTTCCTGCAACATTTCCCGACATCCCCCCTCTCCGGGCAGCTCCGGGAGTGCTGGGATCCTCCCGCCCGGGGAATCACTGTGGGGTTTCTGGCGGAGGGTCCCGGGATCCCGCTGGCTTGGATGGGGGAGCGGTGCCAGACCCCGGACAGGCAGCAGCCTGTGGCTTTCTCGGGGAGCCAGGAGCCTCTCCTCACTTCCAGGAACTCGGTGCATCATCCCTTGGCCTTACGCAAGAGGCGAGCGGGCTCCAAGAGCTGCGCGGCGGCCGCGGCCTCGCCAGCACGTCCGGGCAGAGCCGGATCCCTCYGCGCGCTCGGCAGCCTGGGAGCGTGGCCGCGCCAGCAGCCACCCTCGGGGGGTCTCCGGGGGACCCCCGGACTCGCCAGCCCCGCGCTGGCTGCGGGTGCAGCRCCCAGAGCTGCGGCATTGCCCCGGGAAGGGCTGGTCCCGCTCCCCGCTCCGCTCGCCTGCCGGGGGGTGATGCCCGCCGGGATGAGCCCTGGGGGATTCAGCCCTGGATCCCTGGGGAGGACAGGGAGAGGGCAGAGAGCTGGACTTTGAGCACTGCGGCCCCACAGGGTGCTGGGGTGAAAGTGGCTGGTGTAGTTTGGGTGGAAAACCAGATTTGTTGCTCATGCTCGGAATCGAAAGGATGCAATTTCCTCCTCGGAAGGGATGGGAATTTAGGGAAACGCTGCTCTGGAAGGAAAAAGGTAACTTTCTTCCCTCGTTCTCCCCAGTTTCCCATCCCAAATTCTCTTCTGTCTCGTATTTCCATAAGCTTTTTTTCTTTATTTTGCCTTCAAAGAAGGAGGGAGAGTATCCGAGACAAGGTGGGAAGCAGAGGAGTTCCGGGGACTTGTTCCCATCGTCAAACACAGATTTGTCAAACGAGCCCCTTCGGAGAAGTCAGATTTTGTTTCTGAAGTTGCTCTTCCCATAGAAGCAAAAATAGAAGCCAAAGGAGAAGTTCTCCACCACCCATTTACCAGAAATGCCCGTTCAGGACCTGTGGCAAACAGGCTTTGGATTCATCCTGGAGAGGACTTTCCTGGAAGGACGAGGATGCTTCGTGGTTCAGAGCTGCTTTGCCTTGGGTGGGATTTAGGACAAACCCAAACTGGCCTTTTCCATGGAAGATTTCAGCCTCCTGTCAACCTTACAGCAAACTGGGATTGTTCCCATTCCAGGCAAACGTGGGATCACAATCCTTTGGTCGAACATTTTTGGTGTTTGAAGGTCTTCAATATCCTGATTACAACATCAGACACTACCTGGGGGAGAAAAATCCCAGCTTTGTTAGAAAAAAACAGTTCCCCACAGTTCAGAGCTTGGGGGTGGATTGCAGATGCACAGAGTGAGGATGGGCCGGGAAGAGCTGGAAGGTGGAGTTTTCCTGGAAGAGCTGAAGGGCTCCGTGTTTGGGACTGTGTTTGGGACTCATCCCTCACCCCACACTGCCTCTGCTGCTCTGCCCACGTGGCTCAGTGCTTGATATCTCTGCAAAGTGTTTAATCCCAGAGCTATAAATCCTCCTGCCTCCGCCGGACYCTTTGGAGGTGATCCACGCCCGAGGCTTTACCTGGTGCAGAACAAAAGGAAGTTCTTTTCCCTTCCCTTTTTCCCCCCTCTCTCTCTTTTGGGAGCTCAGCGCTGCTGCAGGAGCACCCGTGATCTCCTTCCTGGCATCTCCTCCTCATCCCTGACGTTCCCGTTGGCTTCCCAGGAGCGAGGTTGTCCCGCAGAGACCAAACCCCACCCGGGAATGTGCTGTACCAACCCTGTCTGACCCYGATCCATCCGTGTCTCCTCACCCAGATTCCTCCTCCCTGCTCTGCTTCCTTTCCAGGCTGACACAGTTGAACAAAGAGGGATCTTGGGGCCACGCTTCATTCACAAACTCCCCTCGGTGAGAGGCTGCCCAYGTCTTTTTGTGCGGATCCTTCCCGCTCCGATGATATTTGATGTCTTCAAAGGGGCTCCTCTGATGTTGGGAAAAGAGGGCAAGCGCAGGTTGGACGAAGCTCGTCACTCAAAGCTATTTTTTCGCTCGGAAAAGTGTCAGTTTGGGATTAAATAAAAGTATATATTCTGTTTTTCACGGGCTGAGAYGTGGGTGGATAACTCATAAAGCTTCCGACACTCCCGGGGTTTGGAGTGTGCCGGGAGGGATCTGGGCTGAACTAGGGGGGATCGAAGCCGCTGCACTTCTCATGTGGGAACCCCCTAAAACGGGTTGGGGTGTCCCAAACTCTGAGTCCTGAGCACAGAATGGATTGAGCCAAAAAGGATTGATCCAAGGGCTGGAGCCCACCTGCCATGGAAACAGCCTGGGAGAGCTGGGGGTGTTCACCTGGAGAAGAGAAGGCTCCAGGGAGACCTTAGAGCCCTTTCCGGTGCCTAAAGGGGCTCCAAGAGAGCTGGAGAGGGCATGGAGTGATAGGAGGTGGCTGCCCCATCCCTGGAAGTGCTCAAGGACGGGTTGGATGGGGCTTGGAGCAACCTGGGGTAGTGGAAGTTGTCCCATGGGCGATGGGATGGGATGGGATGGGATGGGATGGGATGGGATGGGATGGGATGGGATGGGATGGGATGGGATGGGATGGGATGGGATGCACAGCCAACCCTGCTCGGCCACCTCGGCCACGGATCCGAGGGGTCACCGGGCTCAGGGATGGGGCTGGCTGGGGATGTTGTCACCTGGTTTCTCATGGCAAGGGAGAGGGAACGCTGTCCCTCCCCGCCAGGAGGTGCTGGCAGGAAGCGGAGCCGCGGCGCTTCCGAGAAACAGGGCCTGGGGTGCCTCTTCCAGGAAATTCGGGCTCCTTCCACCGGGACCTGGTTCTGCAGGAGTGGGTGCAGCAGAGGCTTCCCGATGCGGGCCCCAGGGGGGACTGAAAGCAAGCCAAGCCCTCTGGAAAATCCCAGGCCTCCARTGGGGTTGGGTTAAGATCTGGGTTTCAGGCTCGACACAGCCCAGGAGCCAGCCTGGCACTTGCCTTCGTCCTGCTTGTCCCCTTGGGGGAAGATTTTTGGGGACAAAACCGGTGGGATGTTTGCTGGGGCCACSAGATCTAGTTGGGAAAAACCAGCTTTCCCATCTCGCAGAAATTCCTTAACTTTTCATTCAATAACAGATTATTAAAAAAACCCAAACAATGAAAAAGTCCTGCTGTAAAAAATTAAATTATAGGGGGAAAAAAAATCCAGGTGGGTTGAAATACTTTTCATCGCAATTTCACCTCTTAAAGCTACTTCAGCTGTCCATAAAATGGAAATTTCAAAAGAGCTACTTTTGAATTTAAAAAAGGGAGAGCACGGAATGCCCTTACTTTGGTGCCATCGAGACTTGAGTGGCTTTGGAAAACTTCTCCGTGTGGGAGTGGGACCATCCGACCCCAGCCTGTGCCGGTGCCTGTGGCAGGTGGGAATTCACCTCCCAAAGTGCTGCTCCGAGGCAGCCACAGTGGCAWGGCTGGAACGCTGGTCCCTCCTCTGCTCCAGCAGTGTCACCCTGACCTGCGGCCCCTGCASTGGGTGAGGGTTTGGGACCAGCAAATGGGTGCTGGTTTGGGTCCAGACCCCTCACGGAGTTTTGGGGCCTCTACCCACATGTTTGGGTCCAACATCTGGGTGCTGGTTTGGGTTCAGCACCCTGACATGGCTCTGCTCCCCCAGAGGCTCTGGGGACACTGTCCCTGCCGCGGGAGGGATGTCGGGGTGTCACAGGGGGTGTCACATATTTGGGTTGGGGGTGTTGGGGTCACCAGCTCCGCCTCTCGCTGTTCCCATCCTCAAATCGGGGTCAGCACCTCTGTCCCGGCTCTGCCCCGTGCGTTGAACTCGACGTTCCGAGCGCTCTTTTCCCACCCGGACGATCCCGCGGTTCCACGGAGCGGCTGGAGCTGTGTCCCCAACG
>JACAXG010000081.1:416835-431306 GCA_018881555.1 Amblyornis subalaris | reverse complement strand
GCCCCCCCCCCCCCCCCCCCGGCCATGCCGCGCCGCCTCTGAGCTCCGGCCCCGCCGCGCCCGCCCCGTCGAAGTTTGGGGAAGGTGCCGGTGCGGGGAGGGCTGCGCAGTGGGGGGGGAAGGAGCGGCGCGGCTCGGCTCGGCTCGGCTCGGCTCGGCTCATGCCCGCCCCGGAGCCCGGCGCTCGGCGCGACCAGGTGGGTGCGAGCGGCGCGGGAGGGTCCGCGCGTGGCCCCGGCGGAGGGGGGCGCGGGGCGGGACCCCCCGGCAGGTGCGGGGGGCGCGGGCCGCGGCCCCGGCGTGCCACCCCCCCCCACCCCCCAGGCCCCCGGCGGCGCCGTGCCCCGCGCTCGGCCGCGCCGCGCTCGGAAGTTTTGTTACGGCGCCCGGACAAAGGGAGCGGGGCCGGCGCCGGGGGAGCCGGGGGGCGCGGGCGGGCCGGGGCGCGGGGGGCGCGGAGGGGCCGCGGCTCGGGGCGCTCCGCGGGGCGGGTGGGCCCCGGGGGGGGGGGGCGCGGGGCGCCCGGGGGGTCCCCGCGCTCGGCGCGCCCCGAGCGGCGCGGGGGTCCCGGAGCGTGCGGCGCGCCCGGCTCGGGGCGGGCGCGGGGGTCGCCGCCGCCCCCGGGGCGTCGGGGCGGCCGGCGGAGGGGAGGGAGGGGGGGGCGCAGCCCCCTCGGCGAGGGGGGGGTCGGGCACCGGGAAAGTTGCGCTGCCGCCGGCACAGCCGCGCTGCCGGTGCCGGATCCGGACCCGCCTCCGCTCCGGCGCTTCGGGGGTCCCGCACCCCCCGAGGGGGCAGCGCACCGGGGGGGGGGGAGGCCCGGCCGCCCCTGCCCTGCGGCCGCCCCAGCGCTCCCTTTGTTGGTGCTTCCCATTTCCTCCCCATCTTTTCCTTTCTCTCCGGCAGTTTTGKTTTAATTCCGGCTGCCGGAGGGCTTGGGTGGGCTTTTTCGCCCCTTCTTTCCCCCCCCCCCATCCATCGCATTTTAACTCAGCCTCGACCCGCCGCTCCTCGGGGCCCGGGGGTGCGATTCCCTCCTTGGAGAGAAATCCGTAAGTCTGCCCCAAGTTTTGCAATTCCTGGGAGAAGCAGCCGCCGCCGTCCCCGACAACCTGCAGCCAGCCTGGCCGTCGCTCCCGCAGCGCCCTGGGAAAATCCATCGCCGTGTCCAAAAAATCCTAACCCAGACTGCAAGGTGAGGGAGAGGAGGACGAGGCACGGCTTCCGATGGAGCTGGAGAATATTCCCGAGAAACCCCCGCAGGTTTGGATTCCAGAGGGGGCTGACGGCAGCCGCCTGCCCCGCGGTTCGCCCGTGCCTGCGTTCCACCCGGTTGTAAAGTTTGCGGGGGTTCAGGGTGCCTTTGTTTGGACGGGGAGAGAGGTCGAGGGCGGGGGGGTGTCCAAGGATTTGGGGGGGGATCTCTCTAACCGGGACACGGTGCCCGGTGCCGCGGGAGCTCTCGGCGGGGCCGCTGCCGGCAGCGGCTGCTGCCGGTACCGGCAGCGATAATGTGTTTGGGAAGAGTTTTTATTACGGAGCGTCGTCTTCTGGGAGTTCCGAAATTCCCGGGCACATAGCGAGTGGCAGAGCTGGCGGCGGGTCACCCGGAGCCCTGGATCAGCCTCCGACATCCCCTTCCCACCCCGGTGGCCGCCGTGGTTGCGAGATGCTCTCCCGGCGCTGGCAAAGTTCAGGGATTTCTATTCTTCCCGGCTCGCTCTGCCCGGTCCGTGGGATAAACAAACGCGCCTCTGTCTCCTCTCCCCTCTCCCCCTCTCCGGCAGAAAAGGCGCTTCGGGAAGTGCCGTGGATGGCTCTGGATATTTCTTTGGGTGTAGGAAATCTGGTTTGAGTTGGCAGGCGCGTTCGGAGGTGTGGATGGGAGAGAACAAGTGGAGCGTAATTGGGTTTTCTTTTTCCATTTGGGAGTGATTCTGGTTTTTTCTTTCCCCTTTTAAAACAGAAACAAGCCAAGGGCCGTGTGTCTCTCCCTCTCTCCCTCCCGTGCGCTTTTTTAATACAAATGAAAAATGTGCGGAGGAGAAAGCGGGAATAATTCCCAGGCGCCTGCAAACCCCACTTTCCCGGGAGTCGTGGTTGGGAAGTGCCCGCTYGGAAAACTTGTGCTGAGATGATATTTTTTTTTTTTTTGGCTGCTCTTAATATAGTCCTGGAGGAATTTGTGTCCGAATTCCTGCCCGGGATTGCTCCTCGGCTTCAGGCAGCTCTTCCCTCCCCATCRGTTGACACCCCAAGATTTGCCTTTTCCCACCCTCCAACCCAACTTCCACGGGGATTAAGACCTCACTTTTCCGCGAGCGTTGTAAAGCTGTGGGGCAGACAATAAAACTGTTATTAGTTTCTGTATTAAAAGGTTGGGTTGTTTTTAACCCAAACCAGAAGGAGGATTTACTTTTACAAATTTCTGCTGGTGTGTTAAAAATTTACACGAGGAATACGCCGTGTGGAGAGCAGGGATTTGATGTTAAATCAACCCAACATGTGTCTCGCGCAGGCGGCGTGACCCGGTCCCGGGTGTCGGCGGGGACGTGTTCCCTTTCATGCCTCCCCATATCCTCAATTCCACACGGCAAAGCTCTCAAGGTTTTCCAAAATTTAACTCGAAATTAAGGATTTTTAGTGGTTTTTTTTTTTAATTGCCACCCCACCTTAAAGTCCATCATAATAATAATAATAAAAAAAAAAATAAATCTAACAAGCTGCAGGAGCGGGTGGATGGAGGAAATAACCAGGTTTGGAAAAATTACCCCGTTCTCCCCCTTTTTGTTTATTTTTTATTCTCCTTCAGGTTGCTTAAATCCAGCTGGGAAGGGGGAAAATGTGGGGGAGAAGGGGCAGAATTCCCTGTGCCAAGCCAGGGAGCTTTGTCAGGGCTGCGGAGCCCTCGGAGGCTCTGGCTTCTCCTGCCCTTTGTGGTGTGGGATTGGGGACTGTGGAGAAGATCCCGGAGCCCTCCCRCTCCCTCTGCTCCCAGATAATGCTCGGGAGCTCCCGCTTTGAGATGCTCCCTGTTTATTTTTATTTGTAATTTTAATTTATTATTTGTTGTGAGGGGTTTTTCGTGGGCCCCCCCCCACCCCAAAACCCCTTTTTATTGGGGTTCTCAGTGTGGGGCCGGGGGTGCATCYGCTCCCGGCCGGATCGAGCGTCGCTCCGGGGATAAAATCCAAAGTGGCACCGCTGCGCTGCACGAAGTTGGATTTGATGGGGGGGGAGAAAAAAGTGCAGGAGAACGGGATCAGCATGGAAAATGTCCCCCTTCACCCGGACACCCCGGGATGTGTCGCCCAGCGGGGTCAGGGAAGGAGGAGGCGAGGGGTGGGCTGGGGGCTGCGGGCAAAGGGGGAGGGGGGGGCAAAGCTGAGCGAACGGAGCGAAATGGAATAAAACGGATTAAAGTTGCTGCAGGGAGAGGTGGGGAAGGGGCTGCTCTCAGCCCTGGCAAAAGATAATATCCCAAATATCTGTAAAAGCCGTGTCCAGCCCYGCTCTCCTGCCTGGCAGCCGGGCGGCCGTAGGTGTTTTACGTCCCCTTTGGAAAGGCAMGAGCGGGGCAGCGTTTGGAAAACAACTACCGAAAAAAAAAAATAAATCTGCGCAATGTATAAAATCAAGTGACACTAAAATATCTCCTCGGGCCCTCGGCCTTTCTCTCCTAATAACCCGGCAGGAATGCGAGTGCACTCAGTTGTGAAGTTGCTGCCCGGAGAGCCCGGGAGCTTTTCTTTTCCGCCGCTGGCGAGGGGGATGCTTTGAGTCTGCTGATGTTTGTGTCTCGCTGTGGGGTGGGGAGGGGGCAGGGGGGGGCCGGGCTGGGCCTTTCAGGGTTTTCTCTCCTTTGATTTTATTTTTTTTTTCCTCCCCCCAACCCCCCTTTTTTTTTTTTCTCTTTTCTTGTCGGTCCGGCGGGGAGCGGGGCCGGGGGGGGAGCGGGGCCGGAGGAGGAGAGTTGTGGGGCTGGGATTGCTTTTGTGGCAGCAAGGTGGGGGGCAACGGGAACGGGCTCATTCTTCCCACCGGAGAAAGGCGGGAGAAGCCCGGAGCTCCCCGGGTTTATAACTCRTACACGTTTATGGCTCCTTGCGCCGCGATTCCCGCTCCGTGCTGGGCTTTGGGAGCCTGAAGGATTTAGGAAAATTCGCTTATTTCGGGAAGGGAGAGCTGGGGGGGGGGGCATTTTTTCCCCTTCATCCCGGTGGGTTTGAAGCCCAGGAGRGCCCTGGGTTGTGGCTGGCAGGTGGTTTGGGGGGGTCTCCGGGGGATGGTCCCCACTTGTGGGGGCAGGGGGGGGCTCCCACCCCCTCCTCCAGGGCCACCCTGGGTTTGTGCTCCGCTCCCGAAGTGACCCCGCTGCCGCCTCGGCGTCACCTGCTGCTTCTGGAAGTGGGAGCTGGAAATTTCCTGTCCCGTCCTCTTGGATTTGGGACGTGGGGATTCCTCGGGGTGGGGGGCTCGGTCCCGCTCCGCAGGGATGYGCCGTGGGCATCTTCCCACAGAGGGACGAGCCCCGTTAGCGGCAGAGGGAAGGAAAAAGGGAGCAAATAAACCCAGGAATGCGCTCAGAGCTTGGAATTCCATGTTTGCCTCGGAAGGTGTAAAAATCCTCCGTGAGCCACTTCTGGATGCACCTGATTGTGAGACTCAGGGGGAGCAGCTGGCTCGGAAATAACCCCAGGAGCTGGGACCTCGCCCTGCACGGAGCTGCCACCCCGCTGGTGACCCTTGGGGTGGCCCCACTGCCCCTGGCGTGGCTCCTGGGCCGCTCAGGGCAAGGACTCGCTCCCATTTTATCATCCTACAAAACCTCCCCGTGCTGCGCCTTTTCAACTCMAACAGAACTTGTAGATCAAGATGGGGCTGGGCACAGCTTGAAAAACTTCCTAGTTTTTTTTTTTCCTCCCCCCCTCTGTGAGTGTTTGTTACAGAAAATCCAGCCAAGGTGCTGCTCGAGGGGGTTTTTTTTACAAACTTTTCCTAATTTAAACGGCTCTTGGCATGGCACAGGCGAGGCTCCACGAGGAAACGTGTGCTGGTGCTCCGGCTGCCCGCGACAAAAACGTGTTTGGGAGTGGAATGGCATCAGGGAAAAGGGAGAGAGGAGAGCTGTTCCCTTCGGAGGTTGGCGAGGAAGAGGCGAGGAGAGGTTCATCGCCAGGATTTGTTTTATAGGGATCCCGCTGGAGCAGAGATGGGATCTGGGACGGAGCTGGAGGGAAGTCATTAAGGGATTCTGTGGGCACGGGGTTGGCTGGAATGGCACCGGGATGCCCAGGGAAAGGAGCCTGGCGTGAGTCGGGATCCTTTCTCCTGGGATTTTTTTTTTTGAAGGAGAAAGCCAGGCTGTGTTTGCAGTCTGCTGTGCCGAGTGCTCGCTGGGGTGGAGCGATCCGGTGCCGGCGTTCCCAGCCCCGGGTGACACTTCCCGACGGCTCCCGTGCCCTGGCAAGTTGGCAGGAGCCTTTGGCAGCRTGTTCCGGCGGAAGCTGTCCCTCCTCCCGGGCCGTGCAGCCAGGTTGGCAGCAAAAACAGGGATTTTTTTGCTTTTAGGAGAATCAGGAGCAGAGGGTGGATGCGGAGGGAATTTTGCTCCGCTCRGGGCTCCGGGGTTTGTTTATCAGAGGCAGAAGTCAGGATAATAAAATATTATGGGAGGTTTCTTTGCAAGGAAAGGTGCAAAAAAAAATGAAGGTGGTAGAGGAGGAAAAAAATCCCATGGGGAGCCCTGATTTGGAGATGTTTGGAACAGGTTTTTTCCACCTCCTTGGGAAATCTGTTCCGTGTGACCGGAGCTTTGGTGGGAGCTGGAATGGGCAGACAGGGCTGGCGAGCACCGGGATGGTCCCGGCGGSAGGAGGAAAAGGAGGAAGCGCCGGTGGGAAGGGATTGTGCTGTGGGTGCTGTGCAGGTTGTCTGGAAGCTCTGGAGCTCAGGGAGATGCTGCTCCCARTGAGACAACCGTGGATCCGTGGCCGGGATGAGCGGCTCGCCCGGAGCAGGTGCCTGTGAAACGACTCCTTCCTACCCACCTTTGCCAGGTCGCTGCAGAGCTGGGCTTATCCCGAGGGATTTAACTGCTCCGAGCCTGATAAAGGTGGAAAACACCAACGGTGCCATCCCAGGTTCCCGGGAGCCTGGGCTGCGCATCCCRCTGCAGCTTCCCTCGGGATCTGTCAGCTCTGATCCCAAACCCTCCGGCCYTTCCCTTGCTTTCTCCAAGGCCTGGTTTATTCCACGAAATGTAGGTTTTAGGTGAGTGATTTTGGTTTTGCTGCTTGTTGCGAGTCTGGGAGCCGGGGACTGGCCTTTATTTGTCCGCCTGCAGCAGGATAGGGATGGGACCACCTGGGAGAAGCTGTCATGGAYTGGGAAGAGATGCCTTGGAAAAGAGGGACGGTGGAGGAGGGCTCGAGGTTGGTGGCTTAGTGCAGAATACAAGGCCGGAATTGTGCTCTTGAGCGAAGGATGAGCCGGGATCCCGTGTTCCCGGGAGCATCTCCTCCGTYTGCTGGCCCCTTGGATTCGGATTCCTGCCTCTCCCGGGTGTCTGCCGTGCCTCTTAATTTGGGATGCGTYTCCCAGTGACCTTCTGCTGGTGCTCTATGGCCCAGGGACAGCTCGTTCGTGTCCTGGAGCTGGCACTGGGCTCACAGCTCCGTTGGTGCCTCCCATCCCGTGCTGGGATCACGGCACATCCATTGGGATGGGGGATCCCACTTTGCCCACACGGTCCTGGATGCTGCTGGGAGGATGCTGCTGGTGCAGGAGGGTCYCCACACCCTGGGGACGTGGGGCTTCCTCAGCTCCTGGATTCTTCACCTCCAGCTCCCAGGGGAAGGAAATGCCTGGCAGGGAATGGCAGGGGACATCCCGGGATGGGGCGAAGGTGCCCCACTGTGGCCTCAGGAAAAAGCTTTGGGGGTCAGGGTGGTCACCACGGGGTTGGAGGAGCCACCCAGGGCGAGGGGACAACTTGTGGCAGGAAATACCTGGCAGGGCTGAAGTCCCCTGTTGAGCATCGGGAGTTTTCGGCTGAACTGGACCAGGATCCGGGTGGGAATATTGGGCAGAGACCTTGTGTGGGAGAGGGAAGTGCTCTCCTGTGTCCTGGGATGTTGTGTCCCCTCTGGGTGCCACTTGTCGGGCTGTGCCCCTTGTCCCAGCCCAGAGGGAGGAGGTGAGGAGCTCTGTGCCACCAGGAGGGTTTCTGTCACCAGCAGGTTGGTCCTTCCTCCGGGATGCTGCCAGACCTGGCGGCGGGAGGGAAATTCCCTGGAGCACGGGATAAATTGGGTCTGGAATAGAAATACGGCATCGCTGGGCCCGGTAAAAAACGGAAAAAGAGCAAATAAAGGCGTGAGGAGAAGTGTCCCGTAACTTTTGAGGCAGGAAATGTGGATTTTGGAAATGTGCTGGGCCGGGCAGAGCTGCAAACCTCCTGATTTTTACCGAGGTGCATTCAGGCGGGGGCGAAGCCGAGGGTTTATAAAGTCTCCAGCTTCACCTTTCTCTGGGATTGTTTTCTCTGGAATTCACATTTTTTCCTTTATACCCCAACCTGCATTTTCCTGAATGGACTTTTCTCCGGCGTTTCTGCAGGAGGGTCCTGCCGGGCTGGGGTTTGGTTTGTGGGCAGGGCAGGCTCTCCCCCTGCCCATCTCCCGCTGCCCCGCGCTCGGCTGTGGCTCTGTTCCCCTTCCATAAATTAAACCCTCAAACCCGACAGGATTCCTCGTTTGGAAAACAAAAGGGGCCGTTGTCACCTGCTGGGTGGGTAAAGCTGGGAGAGGAGGAGGAGGAGGAGGAGGGTGATGCTCATCCCATCGCTCCCAGTTTGTCTCACCCGCGCTCTGGGGCTCTCATCCTCGCTCCTGCCCCTCCAGCAGGTCCCATTCCTGTCCCTCTGACCCCAAAGCGCTCGGGGTTTGTAGGATGCTGCTTGCAGGAGGGTCTGGGTTTGGCAGCAGAGCCCTCGTTCCCCCGTGGAGGCGAAGGAGAGGYGGTTTTGGGGAAGATCTCTGTAATTTTGGCTTTTTGTGCGTGTCGGGGGAGGGAGATGCCCTCAATGTGCTCCCGAGAGAAATAGTTTAAGGGAAATCTCCAGAAATCCATCCTGTGAGGGGTGGGAGTGCGAGCATGCCGGAGAAACCCTGGGAAGGGATTTTGGCTGAGCTGTGCTCCCGTGTCACGGCACGACTTTCGTTTCATCCCCGTTTTGCCGTAGTGACAGGAGTGGGATTTGGGCTGGAATTGGGATTTGACTTTCTCAGCTCCTCTGCTCACCTGCCCATGGTGCCGGGAGCTGCGGGGTCCAGCCCTGCTCCTTCCCATGGGATGSATCCCAGGGCCGGGCTCTGCATCCTGAAGGATGCTCGGAACCCTCCGGATGCGGCAGCAGGTTGGGATCAGCACAGCCCTGTCCGGGTTATTCCCACTTCTCCTTTTAACCCCGGGATTTATTTATACCCAGCGTGGCAGGGCCTGTTCCCAAATCCCTTGAAGTCTTTCCCTTGATGCCGGTGGGCTCCAGCCCTGAACAAATGGCATTTTCCCTGGGAAGCGGAGCCACGGCTCGGAATCTGGGTCAGACTTTGGAGCTGTCGGAGCAGCCTCGTCCCTGGATCAAACACCTCCTCATCCCTGCATCCACAGGTTTTCCACCGGCGCCGGCATCGCGGGCTGCGGCTGGGAAGGAGGAATGCTGGAGCGATCCCCCTGGGCTAGGGAGCTGCTGGGTTTAAAGTGCTCCCTGATGAAGAGTCTGCTCCGTTTAGGAATGCAGCGGGATGGAGTTTGACAGGCTCAGGGGGTCGTTCGGGGGTTGCTGCTGCCTTTGGGGAGGGTCGGTGCCGTCCGGTCCCTGCGTCCCTGCMCTGCTCGGAATGCCGCAGTTGGGAATGTCGGTGCTGCTGGATTTCCAGCTGTGGATTTGGGATGGAGCTGCAGGAGGAGACAGCATCCTGGGGAAAGGATGGAGGGACGGACCCCGGTCCCCTCAGAGGGGACATCCATCTTCTTCCACTACAGCCTAGGTCCTTTCCTTCGCGGACGCAAACGCTCTGGGAGTCGCTCTGGGAATGAGCACAGGTCGCTGGGTTTATCTGGAGCTTTCAAACAACAATTGGTGGTTGAAAACTCCTGGCAGCGAGCAGGGCTGTGCTGGGGCTGGAGAGGACGTGGGGGACATGGGGCCAGCGATGTGGGTCACGTCCTTGAGGGAGTTGGTGTCCCCAGCTGTGTCCTGTTCCCGTCTTGCCTGCTGCTGTATCCCGGTGGTGTTGCCTTCCCTCACCACGATGTGATGGTTTTCGATCTGGGGACAACAGGGGACATCCCCTGGGTTGGTGCCCGGTGACAAGCCCCATGGCACCGTGTCCTGCAGGGGGTGATCCCCACCCTTTTGCGGTCAGGGGAGGGTTGTGTGTGCCCCTGTCTCAGCGGGAGATGCGGGAAGAGGATGTGACCGGATTGGGAGGAGCGGTGCCGGCAGGGAGCTGGGAGCTGTGCCGTGGCTGCCCTGGGGCAGAGGTGGCACCCAGAAGGTGGGCACCCAGCCCGAGGTGGGCACCCTCACCTGGGACCCCGTTTGAGAGCCCTGGGCTTGGGGTTTCTGGGTTTTCCCCTAAAAAAGCAGCTTCCCGTGGGCCAGTGGCGAGTCCTGCCCGGCCAGGGGACACGTCGGGGGCCRGGTGGGCACCAGGGACCTCGAGCCCCTCCCTGCCCCAGCACCCAGGGGTGCTCACAGGGCCCCAGGGCTGCAGGGGGTGTCGCAGCACTTGGTGAATCATTAACCAATATTGTAAAGGATGAGGGTTATTTTTAGGAGGGGTGGAGGGAGCCCAATTCCTGGGAGTAATCCCCTGGATTTGCACAGTGCCGTTTGTCCYGCGGCAGTGGGAAGGTGCCGGTGGCTTCCTTGGCCACTGAGCCTGGAGCAGCAGAGGCCACCTGGGTGCTGCTCCTGGGGCTTGGGGCACGCTGAAGTTGGGCTTGTCCAGGACCTCGCTGTTCCCAGGAGGAAGCGTCGCCTGGGATGCTGCCCGGGATGAGCAGGGATTTGGGAGGTGCACGTCAATTCACTTCAGCCTTCCCTAGCTCTGTCCCAACCCATGAAGCAGGGACGTGCTGCCTGGATTTGGGAAGAGGCCGTGTCCCGATGCRCCGCCGCTGAGCTGTGGGGATGCTCCGGGCTGGGGGAGCCTGGATGGATCAGCACGACCTGGGAATGCTGAGCGTGACCCCGGAGTGATGCTGTGGGACCAGATCCCTTCCCTGTGTTCCCGACCTGGCATCCAGAGGGATGCTGAAGCCATGGAGGAGGGTTGCTGCCATCCCTCCGGGATGCATCCRCAGCCGCGGGTGCGCTGGGCGAAGCGGCACCTCCTGGACTCCCCACGGAAGAGACACAGAGCGGGATATTCCTACCGGGAAGAGGACGTGGCTTATCCAAGTGCCCCAGAGAAGGAACACAGAGGACCCTGGTGACCTTTTGACATCAGCGCAGAGTCCGTGCGGGAAGCGCTTCCCACAGCCGGAGGGATGCTCCGTGCCTCTCCCGCTCTCTTCCCAAGCACCTCCAACGTTAACTGCACCATCCCACTGCCCTCCCTGTGGCCACCCAGCAGCAYTCCCAGTGCAGGACCCCGGCGCAGCCCTGCCGAGCACGCCGCTTCCCAGCTTTTAGGAAAGCGCCAGAGAAATCTCCGGTGTTATTCCCGAGCCGGGCCGTCGGGAGCCGTGTTCGTCTGYGGGGCTGGGTTTGCTCCGTGGGGGTGTCAGGTGCCCAGAGAGACCAGGAGATGTTGAGTCTGTCCACGGAGAAGCCAAGCTGTGCGGGAATAAAATGAGGGAAGTTGTTTGGAAGCGTGGAAACGGGCTCCGGCAGGGCTGCCAGACGGAGCCGGCCTCGGGTCACTCCGCCTCCGATTGGGATGCGAGAAAAAAATGGACTTCAGACCAGGAGTTTGAAAATGCCCAAGGATAGTTCTCCCCCCCACTGCCTTTTTTCTTCTCCCTCCTCGTGAGCGGCATAATTTCTGGATGGAAATCCTCTTCCTGCATAGAGATGGGATTTGCCGTGGAAGGCGCCGGCGTGCAGCGGGGAGCGCGTTAACCAGAGCCTCTCCTGGATGAATTTCTACACAAACATGACGGAGTCTGGGAAAACTTGTGGCATCCGAGTTCCTCCCTCCTGCTCCATAGGTACCATGCCTGTTTTTTTGCTCCCCTCTGGATTATTTCAAGGCCAGAAGAGACTTTTAGCAACTTCCAGTCGGACTTCCTGCGAACTCRGCTGGAAAATTTCGCTCGGGGTGGGATGTGGGAGGTTGAGTCCATCGTTCCTCGTCCCGCTCCAGAGTGTCCCTCACCTGCTCCAGGTCATTTTCTTCTTCCCTGGCCCTGTCCTTGCCCTTTGCAGCCTCTCCCGAGGGGATGGGGCCAGGGGAACTCCCGCAGTTTGGGGTCTGTTTTGGTTTAAGAGCTTTCCCCATCGCTCTGCTTTCCTGGGAGCTTTCTCCCTTCCCAAGGACAGAGTCCTTTCCCATGGCTCTCCACTTCCTCATACACAGGGCAGTGTCCTTCATGCCTCCATCCAAGAGGAAGATCCTTACTCTTCCTCAGGTGCCTCCACGGGGACACCCACGAGCGTGGGACCATCCGGGTGGGCTGCGGTGCAGGAGGCACGGAGCTGATTTTGGGTGGAGTGTTCCGTGTGCTCCGGGTTGGGATGAGGGCTCTGGTGCCCATGGAATGCTGCAGGAGGAATTCCAGGTGGGATCTGCCGCAGGGGGTTGTGTCCCCACTCTGTGTGTGGCTGATGGGGTCAAAAATAGTGTGAGCCGGGCACTGGGCGCGTGGGAGAGGCTTGAACCGAGTCGGGATTTACGAGGAGATGCTGGAAAACCCTTCGGAAAACACTGGTGGGGTGATGCTGTGTTGGTTGCAGCTGCATCCCATCCCATCCCATCCCACAGCAGCGATGGGAGCTGCTGTTAATTATTTTAATAGGATTTTGAGGACTGTTGTGCTGAAAGCCTCATCCCATATCCCAAAACCCTCATCCCGTGCGGAAGCGCAGCGCGGTGGATGGCGAGTCGTGCACAGTGGGAATCTTCCTCCTTCATCCCGTGGGGTTTTTTTTTTTTCCCTTGGAGTTTCGAGGGGTTGTTGTTTTCTTTTTTGTTCCCTATGAAATTTTTTCCCCACCCTCTTCATTATCATTTTTGTTAATTAGATCGTGCTGGGGAACGGTCTCTATTCAAAAGCTCCGAGATGGGTTTTTCCAAGTGCGGCCGCGTTCCGGGGCTGGGAAGGGAGAGGGAGGGGGGGAGAGCGAAGATGCTTGAAAGAAATAATTTTTTTAAAATAATTTCTTCATAAAGCTCTTTAAAAAGAAAACCCCGGGCCCCCTTCCCCCACCAGGGCCACCTCCCCTCTTTTCTCCCCCCCCCCCCACCCCCCTAATTAAACGATTTGAATTTCCACGTTAACCGCTTGGTGCTTCCTCGGCGCCTCAGATGATTAGAAAGGGATATTCATTTATGCCTTTTAAACGCCGCCCCGATTAAAATCAGAGAGATTTTTTCCTTCATCAAAATCTAACATCCTTGAAAAATTAATTTGATGCCTCTTGTTATCAATTAATTGAATCTCGTTGGGAGAGAGGCTCGTGCGGCGGGTGGTTGGAGCTGGCCCTTCTGTTCTTAGTTGCTTTCCCCCCTCTCCGCTCCCTTCCGCTGCTTCCAAACACTGGGACATTATAAAACTCGGCCTTTTTCTTTTTTTTTTTTTTTTTTCCCTTTAAATATATTATTTTTACTCATCTCGTAAAATAAAATAAATGAATAAAACTTGGTCTCTCTGCCCGCCCTCCTCCTCCGTTCCCTTGAGTTGCTCTCGTATGAAAGACCCTTTTTTCCCTTCCTTTCTCTCATCCCTCTTTCCTATAACTTCCGAGGAAGGGGGAGAGAAAGGAAAGTTGGGGCTGTAGCAATTTCTCGGCGCAGCAAAGCGGCCGAGGTCCGTCTTTCTTCCTTTCTTTAACGGGGGATATTGGATATTTCATTTGAATCTCCCTTTTTTCAATTAAAAGTGCCCCGTTCCTTCTCTTCCAGCCGCTCCATTCTCGGCTCGGCAGCCGGAGAAGCGATTTTCCTTTCTTTAATATTTCAGCTCTTCCCCTGAGACGGGCTGCCTGCCTTATTTTTTTTTTTTTTTTTTCTTTAATAGACTTTTTCTCCCTCTATTAAACTTTTCCAATTTTCGTCCCTTTAATTTTTTTTTTTCCCTTCCCACCTCTTTAAACAAAAAAAAAAAAAAAAAACAGAGGAAAAGTTATAAAATGGGAAGAACTGGGTCATTCAGGAAGTTATTGAAATAACTTCAAAATTAGGCGTTTGCTTCGCTTTCACTCTCTCCTTGGAGTGATTCTGCCTTTGGATTCAGCCTCTTCCCTGGCGGCTCCGTTATTGATGTCCCATTGGGAATTTGGGGTCGGAGGTGTTGGGGGATAGCTCAAGTGAGAGCAGAGAGGTGGTTTGGGTTTTCTCCGAGGGAGGGATTTGTGCTGGACATGGGCTGATCCCKGCTGGGATGGGGGTGTAGGTGGGGGTGTCCCATCCGAGGACTCCTCATGGATGCATCCCCCCCAGTCCGGGGCCCTAAGGGGTGATTTGGTGTCAAGACYCTGCTGTCACATCCCCCTGTGCTCTGTCCCCTCAGCTGAGGGGTCTTGTGCCAAGCTGGATTTGGGATCCTGCAGGTGAGAGGCTCTTCCAGCCCCGCCTGTCCTCACTGAGGTGCCTCTTGTGCTCCTGTGTGGGGTCCCCAAGGATTTCTGGAGTGCTTTCTGGGAGCTGAGGAGAGTGTGTTTTGTGTTTTGGGATGTTTTGCCTTTTAATTCCCACTTGGAACACACTGGGCAGAAGGAAAGCCCTGGTGCCAGGGCTGGACCTGGCACTGCGGTGCCTGGTGTAGCTCCAAGGGGGCTTCCTGGAGCTTGGAATGTGCCCCCAGCCTTGCTCCGAGTGGGCATCCACCAGGATGTGGGTACTGGGCCTACATCCCAACCCACTGGGACTCAGGTACCAGAGCTGCATCCCAACTTGATGGGACATGGGTACCAGAGCTGCATCCCAACCTACTGGGCCATGGGTACCAGACCTGCATCCTGACTCACTGGGACACAGGGATTGGACCTGCATCCCGACCCAATGGGATATACGCACTGGAATTGCATCCTGACCCACCAGGACATGGGTACGGGACCTGCATCCTGGCCTGATGGGACATGGGTATCAGATCTGCATCCCAACCCACCAGGACACTGGGTGGGGTATTGGACCTGCATCCCAACCTGACGGGATATAGGTACTGGAATTGCATCCCAACCCACCGGGACACAGGTGCTGGACCTGCATCCCAGCCTGACGGGATATAGGTACTGGAAT
>JACAXG010000081.1:354219-416780 GCA_018881555.1 Amblyornis subalaris | reverse complement strand
TACTGGAATTGCATCCCAACCCACCGGGACACAGGTGCTGGACCTGCATCCCAGCCTGACGGGATATAGGTACTGGAATTGCATCCCAACCCACCAGGACACAGGTGCTGGACCTGCATCCCAGCCTGACGGGATATAGGTACTGGAATTGCATCCCAACCCACTGGGACACAGGTGATGGACCTGCATCCCAGCTTGATGGGATATGGGTACTGGAATTGCCTTCCAACCCATCAGGACATGGGTACCAGACCTGCATCCCAACCCAGTGGGACACAGGTACCAAACCTGCATCCCAACCTAGTGGGACACAGATACCAGACCTGCATCCCGACCCACCAGGATGCTCCAGCAGCTCAGCAGTGATCCGTGGTGGGTGCAGACACCACCAGCACCCACCGAGGGGCTGCCCCGCTCCGGGTCCCCCGCGCGTGGCTCCGGAGCAGCGAGGTGGGAGCCCCGTGCTCCACGTCACTATTTAATTAGACGTCCCTGATTAACAAAACTTGGCGTTCGGCTTCCTCCTGCCCTCATCTTTCCTGGCTCCGAATCAATGGCTTTGATATGCTAATTAGGGAGTAATTTAATTTCAAAAGGCCGCAATTAACAAGGGTGTTGTGGACATGCTGTAGTTAAGCGGCGTAATCTAATTTGCATTAGTAACAAGCAGGGACTAATTAGAAGCTTAATTAGACACTTAGACGGCTCTTGTGTTTACTTTCTTAATGAGATGGAGTGGGGTTCCTTTTTTTTTTAATCTTTTCAAGAGCACAGCGAGGGAAGCCAGGATGGAGCAGGATGGAGCAGCAGCCCCGGTGCCCGGCACGTGCTCCGGGAGGGAGCGGCAGCCCCGGTGCCCAACACCGGCCTGGCCACGTCCAGCCGGTCCCACACCCACTCTGAGAGGGATTTGATGTTCCTCGAAGCTTGGCAGGGAATGGGAGAGGTGCCAGGCAGGTGTTGGTGTGCCTGGGAATGCCCTGTATGAGGTGGCTCGCTGGGGTGGGCACAGGATCTCCTGTGGGTGCATTTGGGGTGTCCCGTGTGAGCTCTGAGAGCAAAGGATGCTCCGAGGGTGACAGGTTTTGGAGAGGCTTGGGCTCGCCAGGAGCACAGGCACGATCCTGGGGCTTCCTCCGTTGGAGGTGCTCACACTTCCAGGTCCTCTCCGGCTCTTTGAGCTGATCTAGGCCACCTGTTTTYGGGAAGAGAACCTCGCTGGGGTCGTTCCTGCCTGGTTTCTGTGGAGCAGCAGTGGCTCTCCTCTGCCTGCCACTCCCTGGTGCCCATGAGCATCCCTGGGCTGGGATGGCACCGAGGCAGGTGAGGAGAGCCGGGGGCTGAAGGTGAAGCGCCGGAGGTTGGCTCTTCCCAAAGAAGTTGCTGGGAGCGAGATGAAAGTGGGAGATGAAAGTGCCCAGAGGTGAGATCCCATTAAAGCGGTGCCTGGGCTTAGCCGGTCCCTGGTTCCTTAAATATCTTSTAATTTACAGTAATGCTCCAGATTCGTTTCAGCTCCCCCAGACTTTTATTTTAATCCCCTTTCCACATTTCCATGTGTTTATGTGTTAATTAAAGGGTAAAAAGCCACTCTCGGAGCAATCCCGGGCTGCTGCTTCTCTTCCAGCCGAAGCCTTTTAGGATTAACAGCGGCTTCCTAAAGCCTCGCGGTGCCGGAGCAGGACGGGCAGGTTGCTCAACTTTCCGTAGCTGGGAGCAGATCCAGTGCCTGGGATGCAGCTTTCCCGAGTCCTCTTCTCCTTCCAGGTGTGCAGAGGATCATCCTGCAGACTTCCGAGGGCTTTGGGGGGATTTGCTGGGTCTGTGCTCCTGCAGGATCCGCCAGTACCCACGGGAGAGGCTGCCCGCTCCCCTCCACGTCCTGGCGAGGCTGGAGCTGGGAGGAAGGCTCTGGAATACACCTTTSGGAGTGGGATGTGGTGGGAAGGGTGGGAATAGCCTCTGGAGCAGTGTGGGGCTGTGTGTCAGTGCGTGGGGTCGCCTGTGCTGTCACTGTCACCGGGGGCTTGCTGAGCTCATGGAGATGTAACAGGAGTGTTTTCCCAGTGGTGTTTGCACTGTTTTTCCTTATCCCTCCTGGGTGATGGCTTGGAGTTCTTTGAGTTTGTGTCTAGGGAGACCCAGGGTCACCCACAGTGGTCAGGGGTGGGGACTCGAGGGCAGGGACAGTGGGGAGGAGGTGACGCTGGGTCCGTGCGTGGCCCACAAAGGGCAGCCCAAAATTACGGAGCTGCCGAGGATTGCGGTTATAAGGATAATTAAAAATAGGGAAAGCTGCTCAAATCAGTGTTGGGGCAGCTGCTTTGTGTTGTGGCTGCTGCTCCAGCAGGTCCTGGGAGCTGAGAAGTGCCTCTTAATTTTCATGTCCATGGAATCAGGTGGAGAAGTGGCATTGCTTGGGATAGGTCTGGATGGCCTCAAAGTTCCTGGGGAGCTTTTGGGGAGAAATCACCGCGTCATCCGCTGTTCCTAAAATCCCACATCCATGGATTCAAATGTTCACTTCGAGTCCATTGTTTCGGTCACCTCCACGTTCATCCTTCCCTTCCGGAAGGCTCCGTGGCCGTGCCAGGCTCCACGGCACGGCACACCCGTGGCRTTCCCACGGGAATTGGTGGCACGCGCGGCGGGATCCGCGTCCCGCAGCCCGGCAGCTGATCCAGCCCCTCCCTCCCAGGGAAGCTCCGGGCATCCATCAGCCTGTTAATTGCGCTAATTAGAGAGTGCGGAGGTGTTAATTGGAAAACCCCGGGATCGTGCCTGTTTGCGGGAGGGGACGGATGTCAATAACGCGGGATTGATGGCCGGGATGGCGCGCGCTCCGCGCGGGTTAGCAGTGAGCCRGGGGATGTCAAGGCAATGTTACTGCTCAGATGAAGCAATTGTTAATTAAAAGCAACGGTAATTAATACACCCTCGTTGCCATATGGTCCCGCTCAAGGCGGGGGGATTCGTTGCTCCGTTTGTAATTCTCCCTTCCCTTCCCTTTGTCCTGCGGAAGGTGCGTGGTTGGATGAGAGGGGGGATGAAATACAAAAAGGCAGAGTGGTGGCTCAGCGYGGAGATTGGGAGTCTGAAATGGTAATTAATGGTAATTAACGATCCATTTGTGCAGCTTCTGTTGCTGTTGCCATTGGAGGGGGCTCCTCCCTCCCCTTTTAACTAAACCCACCCTTTCCCGCTTGATGTGGGTGTTGGATCTTCCCGCTGGCTGGCTGGACACCGTCCCTTTCTGCCTGCGGGAAGGTCTGATCCTGATTAGCCCCTCTGGAAACGGCGTATGGAGAATCCCTGGAATACTGACTGTGTTTGAGCTGAGAGGGACGAGAGGCAGGAGCTGGGATGCTGCGGATCCCTCCCGGCAGTGTGCAGGGATGCACGTGTGCTCCGGCGTCGCGGCTCTTCCCAGTCATCCCGGATTGGGCCTGGCTGGAAAAGTGCTTGTTCCTAATTTAAATCCACTTTATAACGTTGCAGACACTGGCTTCATTTTTTCTTTTTTTTCTTTTTTTTCGGTTTTTTTTTTTGCTGTAAGGTTTTGTAAAACTTTTATAGGAATGGAAATATTTCCATTATTATTATTATGACTTTCTTTTATGACTTCCCTTGCAGCGTTGGGATCCCAGACGCTCCAGCATCCCATAGGGGTTTGGGAACGGGAAGTCGAGTTTTACTAGACTTGGAGAGGGAACTCAACTGGCCCGGTGTCCCCAGCTCCGGGAATCACCCGGGCTGCGGGAATCTGCTCCAGGATCCCGCCTCTGGCAAGGGCTGGAACCGCCACGGCTCCTCCACCAGCAGAGATTTCCTCCTAATTCCCAACAGTTAAACTCCAGTTTATGCCTGAAGCCAGGAAAGTTTTATATCCTTTCCAAAAACCCTTTTTTTTTTTTTTTTTTTTTTGGCCTTTTTTAATACTTCCTGTTGTAACTCTGGATATTCCTGTTCTCCGTATAAAAGTCAAATCCCTGTTTGAATCCTGACGAGTTTCTGGCCCCGGTGATGCCGTTTGAGTGTCGGACACGGAGCATTCCCCGTGGGGCCTGGTGGACTTTCAGAGGGAAAACCGGAATAGGAACAGCAAAAATTCCGTATTTCTGAAATCAAAATTACTGAATTCAAAGGGGGGAAGGAAAAAATGTAGTTTTAAGGCAAAAAGTGGGGGGTTTTATCCCAGATTTTTCCTCCTAACGCAGCATCCTATGAGCACCCCATCCTCGGGAAGCTGCTCCAACCGTGCCCTGCTTCCACCAGCGCCAAATCCCGGTAATCCCGTTAACCTTGAGCTGTCCCGCAGCCASCGGCGTGTCACCCCCCAGAGCCCCGGGACGGTGGGAGGGAGCTGGGAGCTCCCCTTGGGAATGAATGTCAGTCATATCCCCTGCGGAAATGACTTTTGAAATGCAGATAATCTCCAACATGCAAATGAGCAGCTCGCTGCACCCTGTTTAATATGAATGATCAGCCCCTGAATAGCGATTATTACACGCCACATTTCAGCAATTATGTTGTTCCTGGTTTGTCTCTCCGGCTTTTGGGGCGTGGAGGGGGGAAATAGGGGGGAAAAAAGAGGGGAAAAAAAGAAAGGAGGGATGGTGTTTTTCCCCCTCGTCCCTGTGTTGTCGTTCCYGTCTTGTCGCAAACTCCGCGAGCGGTGCTGGGTGAGCGCTGGGCCCGTGCTGGTGGGATGGAGGTGTGGRATGGGATAAAACTGTGGGCTCTGCTTTTCCAGAGGGTGCGGGGAAGGAGGGAGAGACCCTCGCTCCGGGGTGGATCCCRTGTTCCGACTGTTCTGYGCTGGGGCTSGATGTGGCTGGATGGGGTTTGGCAGATGCTGGCTGGGATCCGTGCTGGGTGTGGTGGTTGTTCCCTCCAGTACCAGCGCAGATCCAGGAGTTTCTCCCAGAAAAAGGGTTCTGGGAGTTTCTCCCCGAGAAAAGGTTCACCTGCCCACTAATCCAAGCCCACTGAGCAAAGAGGGGAGAAAAGGAAGGATTTTGCAATCCATGTGCCGCCGTGCTCTTGTTTCCACATCCCAGTTCTGCCATACCTTTGGGCTTCCTGGCAGCAAAACCTCCTGCCAGGTGTTTTTTCCCTGCCCGGTGGTTTTTCCTGCTGGGAAGTGGTGGTTTGCTGGGAGAGGAAGCACTTTGAGGAAATGTTTGAACTTTGTTGGGATTTTCCGGGTGGAATCCGTGGCGCAGGTTCCCCGTGCTCGGYGTGCAGCGACTTTGGCTGTGCCGTCTCCAGCCTCTCACCGTGAAATACTTTGGGATTTGGAGAGAATACATGGATTCTTGGGGCTCTGTGCCTYGCACCAGGCTCAGAGGAAGCTGGAATTTTTCCTAAGGAACGGGTTGCACTTGCTTTGCCCAGGGATRTTCATGGCAGGGGTAAATTATTATTTTTGGGGCGAATTGAACACATCTAAAACCAGACAGGGCTTCACATCCCACCCCTGCGGGATCCCCCCCGGGATCACGGGCTGGGCACGGCGGGGAAGCCATCCAGGGCCCTCAACCCCCAATTCTCAGGCTCTGCTCTCTCTTTAGGTCCTGCTAACGAGTCATGATGGTTGAATCTGCCTCGGAGACGATCCGTTCCACCCCCTCTGCCCAGAACGGGGTGAGCAGCCTGAGCAACCAGCCCGATGGCGGCGGGGGCGGCCCCGGGGGCGGCCCGGGGGGCGGCGGGCGCGACGGAGCCGCCGGCGCCGAGGCCAACGGAGAGATGAGCCCCGTGGAGCTCCTGCACTTCCAGCAGCAGCAGGTAGGATGGATCCCCCGCTCCTTTGGTCTTACGYGGGGGTCCTTCGAGGATGTGGTTTGGGGGCACGCGTGGTTTTGCCCCTCGTTGTCTCTGGAGGTGCCGCCAGCTCGATCCGGCCTTGTCCCGCATCCCTCGGGAAGCAGAGCCCATCCGTCCCTGCTGTCCYGCAGAGGGCTGTTTTGGGGGAAGGTCCTGCCTGCCCTGTCCCCCATCGCTCTGGGGGGCTGAGACACCAAAATTCCTCGGCTGGGACATCACGAGCAGGTGCTCCCTGTGCGGATTTGCTTGTCCGGGAGCTGCTCCCCCATTCCCTGGTGCCTKCAGCTGGAGGTTTAACCCCACACACGCGGCCCAGGACACGCGTGACAGTGACRTGTGTGCAGCAGCTCTGGCCCCGAGCACAGGGATGTGCCCCTCGGGGAGCCCCTGCCACGCGTGTTCCCCTCGCCTCCCCGGGTTACCTTTCCAAACAAACTTTGGCAAAAAACATAAATTTCCCTCCTCGCCTACTAAATAAGGCAATGATCCCTCGCCTCGTTCGGAGATCGCCTCCCTGAGCCATAAATTCCAGCGTGAAAGCTGTAAAAAATTGCTGTGTCTGATACTTTAGCRGGGAGCGCTGTAAATCCATTACCTGGATAACAGCCGTTCCGCACGCGGCTAAGCCCCTGTTCCCCGGATCCGAAGGGTAATCATGCGTGTAATGCCGCTGCCAGCGCCCCTCCGAGGAGCTGCCGACGCTCCCTCCCAGAATTTCACCGGGAAACGGGAGATCCGTGCTCCCCCCTCCACACCCCCAGCCGAATCGTGGGTGTGAAACGGGGGATCTCCTCCAGAAAATCGGGAATAAAGGGGCTTTTCCGGTGTTGGCTCATCCCTGTGGGTGCCTCCCGGTGAATCCTGCTTTGCCCACGTTTAGTGTCACCCCTTGGCATTTCTCCTGGTGGGGTTACCCTGGGAAGCTCGCTGGGACGGAGGGTTTGGTAAACTTCCAAAAAACCAAGTGACACCCCCAGTGACAGCACCTTGGGAAGGAGTAGGACCTATCCCGAGGATTATCCATCTTCCTGCTTCAGGGAGCGGGCCGAGCACCAGCTGGAGTCAGGGATAAACGTCCCCGGAGCGGGAGTTTTGGACAATTAGGTGGTTGATGGAGGCTCTGCCCCATCCCTGGGAGCACCCAGCGTTCTCCCTGGGTTCTCGGACCGCTGGGCTCTTCCCAGGTGATCGCTCCTGGAATAAGGCACTCCATCCTTATCCTCGTGGAACTTTATRAAATCTCCTGGAAACGTTCGGGATAGCCTGGAGTGGTGGGAATCCACGTCCCAGTCCGGGCCTAACGCTCCGTGTCCGTGGGGATTTGCTCGGGTGCTGCAGCTCCCGGGAGCTCAGGCTCTCCTCCTGTTTTTGGCTGGATTTGACCTCCTCTGGTGTCCGTGGCCTCTCTGCTTTTACCCCTTCCAAGGGTGAGCTCTTTGCAGGGAATTTTTGGCTTTACAGCTCTTTGCAGGGAATTTTTGGGGTTACAGCTCCTCTCCGAGGGTGCTTCCCTAAGACGGGTGGGATCCTGAGGGGACGGGGGTGTTGTGGGGTGCTCAGGGACCCTGTTTTGGGGTGTCCCAGAGCAGGGGGACGTGGGTGTGTGGCAGCACCACCCTGGCTTGCTGGGACAGGGTCTCCCAGCCCCGCTCCACTCCGGAACACAGCATTCCCACGCCATCCTCATCCATCCATCCTTCCCCATCCGCGCGACTTCCGAGCATCCCGCGACCTGAAAAGCCTGGAGGGGGAGATCGGGTGGCCATGGGGTGGGGAGAGGACATCCCCCTCCCCTTTTCCCTCCCTCCCCCTCCCTCTCCCGGGGGGCTGGCGCTGGGGTTAAATCCGTGGATTTCAATGGTGGGACGGGGCTGAAAAGCCTCAATAGCGCGCGCCCGCTTTGTGCCGGGGTTGGCGGAGGGGAGAGGTCGCCCGGGGGCACGGGAGGGCAGCCCCCGGCCCGGGACCCCCCGCCTCCGCCGTTGCTGGGGGAACGTGGAGGGACCTCTGGCGCTGCCGCGCTCCAAAGGGATCCGCCGGCCCCTCCCGCCAGGCCGGGCCCCCCCCCGGAATTCCCGGCGGAGGAAGGAAACGGGGGCAGCGGGGTGGTGGGGGTGGCACATCCCTATAGGCTGGGGGTTTTGGGGGAGACCCACGAGTGGGAATCGTGCAGGCAACAGGCGCTGCTCTGCCGTGATTCGGGTTTTTCCAAGGTTTTCCTGAAYTCCTGCGGGAAATTCCGAGTCTTAGCCTGGAGCTGGAGTTTAAAGCCTGGGTCTTTGGGGTCGCTGCGGCTTTGGGGTGGAGAGGAYGGAGGTGCTGGAGCAGGGATGTCCTGGGAGAATGAAGGGGAAAATCCCCGAGTCTGGCGCTCCAAGGTGGCTCCTTCCAACTCGCAGTCCRTGGAAAAGGAGCCATCTGGAAAATCCAGCTGCTCTGGCGTTATTTCATGATGCAAAAAAATACGTAAAAAAACGGCAGTTTGCTGCGGACGGACGTCAGAGGAACGGGGAGGAATAAACAAAAATAAGGCCTGTTTTGGAGAAGGAGCAAACGGGACTTTTTTGGGAGTTGGGGAAGGGTGTGGGTGGGGGAGGAGAGGCACTTTGCTGCCCTCGGAGAGATACCATTCCATAAAACATGTGATCACATCTCAAATATATTGTGTAATCCTCTATTATTAGGGTATTTAAGATAAAAACGAGGCCGGAGCACTTAAGTGAAACTCATCTCTCTCTTTGCTTCCCTGATTCATATTTAATATTTTACTGAGGACAAATGCAGGAGCCTTTTTTTCCCTTTTTTTCCTTTTTTTTCCTTTTTTTTTCCATGGGGTGGGATTGTCAGGAGCAGGTTCCTTGTGTTCCTAATGAGTGGGGATGGGTTTAACCCTTCTCCTACAAGGACTGAGGAGTTGGGAGCAGAGGAATAAAATCCAGGAGCATCGGAGCAAGGGGAGAACAGCTGGGGCTGGGACACAGACACGGAGCTGGGTGTAAAAAGGACTTTTTTTTCCCATTTCCCTGTGAAGAATTGTGTCATTTCGTGTTAATTTGGATCTCTTGGAGCCATTTGGTTCTGGTTAAGCGWGGCCTGGGCTGGGCTGGTGGAAGTGCTCCTCAATATGGCATCATTTACTGTTAATATCCAGCTAAAAATATCCCTGTGTGTTGTTTTAATGGCTCTAATTCTGGAATGTGACGATGTCATTTTTATGAGGTTAGTGTAAAAAACCTGCCTTTTTTTTTTTTTTTTACCCTTTTTTTTCAGCCCCTCCCAACCTCTTTCCACCCTCCAAAAGGATCAGAGGGAAAAGGGAAGACACTCCCTCTCTCCTTGCACGGTTCTTGCTTTAATGTCATTTTTCAGGTGTTTTTTTCCCCTCGTTGGAAGGTGAAACCCCACGCAAAGCTCTGATCCAGATGGAAAAATCCCTCAGCTGCTTTTGGGCAGCTCTCCCCATGGAGGTGACCCTGCTCCTGGCTCTGGCAGCTGGAGCATCCTGGAATTAAAAACTCCATCCTCATAAAGCAAAATACCTGGTGAATAAGGGACTTTAAAACATCCTGGGCAAGATTTTCCTTTGTAATGTGATTATTTTGGGTAGATTTTTTTGGGAAGGCTGGGACTTGTGTTTCAGGAAGACCCATGGATGGTCTCCATCCTCTCCAAACTTTTTTGAAGCTCTTGACCAATTTCTTCCCAGTCAGGAGGCCTTGGAGAGGCTCTGCTCGGGCAGGTTTTGAGGAGAAAAAGGCAACCAGGCAGGGATGAGGGATTAATCCCACATTAATCCAGGTTGTGGTGTGAGTCAGCCACCCTGGATGGGATGGGATGGGAGCTGCACTCTCCTCTCCCTGGGCTCTTCCAGGGCTGGAGCCAGGTGGGATCTGGTGTTCCCCGTGGGAGAAAGGGAAGTTTGTGGGGTTTGCCATGGGGAAGGCAGCCCAAATCTGCCCCTCCTGGTGTCTGGAGGAGCCTCCACCACATCCAGGGAAGCCCCACAGGCTGGAGGGGGAAGAAATAAGGATAATGCCCAGGTGGGCTGGGTGGAGGGTGGGAARAGAGGCTGCTTTCCTGCTGGAGGATGAGAGGCTTCTGTAGTCGGGGATGATCCAGAGAACTGGAGGGATTGGGTGTCTGCAGGGAGGGATGACCATCCCTGGGGGTACCCTGGGAGCAGGGAAACCTCCAGCGCTGTGGGAGCAGCTGGGAGCAGGTCCTGGCAGGGTGGGATTAATCCCAGCATGGTTGGAGTATTTCCCCATCCCAGCACACACCTTCCAGCATCTCCCACCTCTCCCTGCAATCCCTGGTGTGTTCCATGCCCTTGCACATCCCAAGGAAGTTCTGGGCCGCCCCCATCCTCTTCCTCCTCCTGGAATGTGCTGCTCTTGGGGAGAGCAAAGCCAAACCACGTCAGCCCTGGATGTGTCTGAGACACTGCAGACTTTTTCTGGGATAATTTGCTGATCACAGGGAGCCTTCCAGGAGTTTGACACAAGCCATTCGTTCCCAATTACGGGGGACATGCTGATGACTCCTGGATAACACCAGGCAGCAGGATATGGGATTTTTGGGGGTTTTTTACTAATTTTTTCTCCGGTTCACGGAGGTAAAAACCCATCCACTCCCACGYGGAAACTCTTCCTTCTGCTTTCCCACCTCCTCAGCCCCAAGGAGAGGCCGCGGGTGACACCTTCCTATGGAAAGGCTTCATCCCCCCCACCCCTGGGCTGCTCCTCCTGCCCTGTGTGGGCAACAAACGCAGCTAACAAGTGGCTCTGCATCCCGAAATCCCACCCTGGATGCTCCACGTGCTCCGTGCGGCCGTGCAACAGGTCTCCATCCTCGTTTGCAGGCCGAGCCCAGCTCGGGCTGGAGCGGGAACGGCTGCTGGGAGGGAGGGAGGGAGAGAGAGAGGGAGGGGGCAGCTCCGGGGCGCCGCCGGAGAGGCCCCCGTGTGCAATTGTGAGGCCGCGCGGGGTTTTTTTTCCTGTAAATCTTGTAATTTCGTGCTTCAGAGCACACCAAAGTGAGGGAGCCAGCGGGGAGTGAATGGAATTCCCCCCTGAGAGGCGGCGGTGGGCCGGGGGCTCGCGGGCACCCCAGGCTTGGGGTTGGAGAGAGAAATTCTGGGAGAAGTCCCCGGTAGCGCTTTTTGTGCCGGAATTCTGTTCCTGAGGCTTTTCCCCCTCCGTGTTTTCCGTCCCGGCTGGGCTGGGCCTCGYGGGGGTCTCCTCTGTGGGATGGTCCTTGCAAACACGGCTGGAGCCGCACGTGGAGAAGCCAAAATCCACGCAAAGCTCTGTTAAAGGACACGTGGAAAAGCAGATGAAGCTCAGGCAGTCGGTGTGGGATGTGGGATGTGGGGTGTGGGATGTGGGACCATCCTGGTGGGCGCCTCGGGAATCCCTCCACCTTGGCTTTTAACTGGAATTACTGTTTTCGTCGCAAAAAGTAATTAAAATATCAGACCTTGAGCTGTCATAACTGCCACATGGTTTTTGTGCTCACGTTACCGATGCACATCTATCCCTGTTAATAACAGGGAAATAAAATGCCCGTGGAGAAACGCCGGGGCTGCTGCGGCGGCTCCGGGATCCGGAGCACGGGATCGTTCCGTCAGCGATTCCCAGCGGTGAATTGCSGTGTTTGTCCTCCAGGATCTTAGTTTTCAATTGTTTGGATAAAGTGAGTTTGTGAGTTATGGGTTGGGTGGCTTTGGAGGGATGCTCGGTGGCCACGGCGCAGCTCCGGGCGCACARTCCCGGGATGCAGCAGCCTCCCTGTGCTGGGGGCGATCCTGGGATGCAGCACTGGTAATTCACCACAGGAATAGGAAATTAGGATCCGTTTGCTTTTAAAATTCCTTGGGTTTTGATTGTCTTGGGGCTGTTTGGTTCACGTGATGGTGACRAACGTGGCCGAGGGTGCTGTGCTCGGGGGGGGCCCTTGCTACGAAAATAYAATTTTTTGATAAAGTAAGGCTGGGTCTGTTAAACCCTTTGCTCTCAGCCTCCAAATGGAAATYCCCTCTGATTTTCCAAGTGCCCTGGTAGTCTTTCCACCTGCACGGAGCAGGTCGGGTGGATTTTCCACCCAAAGATGTGGCACAGCTCTGTTATCCTTTGCTTTGGATCTGTTTGTGTGCTCTTCCCAAGAAATCCCTGTGCAGAGGAGCACAGGGGGGGACCTAAAACGGGACCTGAAATGCAGGGAATGAGTTTTCATGGATGCTCCATTAGGAGAGGGCCTCTGGGTTGGGAAGGCCGTGGGTGCTCCTTGGTTTAGCTCGACAGAGCCGTGTTCTGGGATGCAGCTGGATTTGGGAGGGAAGGAGGGATGGAAMGGCTGGGATTTTCTTCTTTGTAGCTGGAAACGTGGGGAATTACAGAGCAGCCCTTCCTTGGGGTGCAGGGCTGCTCCTGGAAGCTGGGCAGGGATTTATGGACAGGCTCTGACCCTGTGCTGGCCCTACTGCAAACCCGTCCTGCRGGCAGGGCTGCAAYGCCCTTCTTGTCCAGAAATGTGCCMAAAAAAAATCCCAGGAGGAAGGAAAAGAATCCTTTAAAAGCAGAAATAAGGACCAAACAGGTTTGGGAGCAGCAGGTTCTTTTCCTTAGAGCTTTATTCCTTTATTCCAGCTCCTCAATGAAGTTCCTTTTCTCAGCTCACACTTGCTCCTTTCTCCTCCTTGTCTCTCACAGGATTTTCCTTAATTTCCCGTTTTCTCCAGCTGCCCACAGTGCTGGGCATGGCTCTCTTGGGCCTGTGTGTGTTTCACAAGTGCATTTTATCCATTTATGTTGGTTTCTCCCTCTTTTTGTGTGATTCCCAGCRAAACACCTTCATCCCTGTAAAAAACTTAAGGAAACCCATCGCTTTTTCTAGGCAAACACCCCTAAAAATAATCAGGTYTCATGGTGGTCACTGGTGTGAGTTGCTGAGCTCCTGCATCACCATCAAATCCATYTGGACACATCCATGGATCGATTCAGGGTGGGATCCTGCGCTTGGCTTCCCCCAAGTCTGGTTGGCGACCGGAACTTTCTGGTGCTCCAGTGCCACAATCAGCTGTAAAATTAAATATCCACGGTGGCATTGGGCACAGGGGACAGCAGCAGCAGGAATGTGTGAGGGTGGAATAAACCAACCAGGAGCCGGAGCTTTGGGTGGCTGCGCCAGGGCTGGGGTTTGGGAATGACCCCCGTGACCATCTGCCAGCKACACGGGAATGCGGGAGGGTGGGGATTTTTGGAAGGGGGCAGGATTGTCCCCGTGGGGGTCGGGAGAGGGGTGGTCTCTGCTGGGACATACTGGTCAAACTGGCGTGGCAGGGGGGAGCCTCGGGGAGCRCTGCCTTCTTTGTGCATCAAACCCATCCCGTGAATCGAAGCCCTGGAGAAGCAGCCTGGGGCAGGAGGAGGAGAAGGAGGAGGAGGAGGGAGGCCTTCCTCGTGCCCACGCCGTTGTCTCTTTTGCAGGCTCTGCAGGTGGCTCGGCAGTTCCTGCTGCAGCAGGCCACGGGGCTCAGCTCCCCCGGCAGCAACGAGGGCAAGCAGCCGGCCGTGCAGGTGAGCCCCCAGGGCGTGTCCCTGGTCACCCCCTCCTGGGATGGGCACGGGTGGGGGACAGTGCAAACGCGTGTCACCTCCCTGGCTGGAGCGCTGCAGGAGCCCACGAGGTGTTAAATCCTCTGGGAACAGCCAGAAGTTTCTCGGGAGGTCGTTTTGGTGGGGGTTGTGGTGCGGGCGCGCGCTCTGATGTGGTGGGAAGGGGAAAGGGTTGGGGAGGGAAGGTCACTGGGTGTCACCACACCTTGGGGCAGCACTTCAGACACAGTTTTCCAGGGCTGGAGCGTCCCAGGATCGATGCTGGGTGGCCTTATCCACCAGGGCTGGATGAGGGAACGGTTGTTTGGTCCTCCAGGATGGGACAGAGGCCCAGCTGGGGTGGGGATTTGTGGCACTGGCAGGAAGGTGGGCTTTGGGTGGGCACAGCATCCTGCTCCCGCAGGGATGGGGGAACCTCCCCTTTTGCTCCCCCCCTCTGCCAAAGGAAAGGGGCAGAAAACGGGGAAGGAGAGGAGTGAAATCTGGAGAGAGGGGGAGGCAGGAAGAAGCAAAGCCCAGGCGATGGGAAGTGACAATTTAAATAGCTGTGCGGAGGGGCTCTCCCTTCAGGCTAATTAAATTTATCGGAGAACAGCAGGTTACCTTATTAGAGCCACGTGGGTTTAATTAACAAAGGAAAGTAATTAGCACAAGCGCTCTCGGAGCTGGAGGTCCTGCCTGTGCCAGGCTGAGCCGTGTGGCAGCGGGAGCCGGGCCGGGATGGGCAATCCCGGGATCCTCGCCCGGCTGGGAGAGCCGGGGCACGGCCGAGCCGTCCGGCAGCAAATCCCAGCGCTCCCGAGGGTCGGGAGAGCCCAGAACCCCCCGGGCTGGGGAGCGGCGGCAGGGTACGGGCGGCGGGAATGGGTCAGGGCTCCCGCGGCACAAACGGGCGGCTTTTTCCAGCGGAGCTGGCAGGAAGGAAATGCAGTCACTGCATGGAAAATGTCTGCGGAGGACAAAGGCAGCGAGGGTGAAGTCAGATTCCGGTAACCGGCGCCTCGCTCCCTCCGTGGGTGTGTGTCCCTGCACTCCTCCTCCTCCTCCTCCTGCCTCGTTGCTCTCCCTGCCGAATTCCCGGCTGGATGCTGCCGAACATCCCGTCCTCCCCTCCCTCCCTCCCTGCCCATCTGGCCAGCGGCTTTGCCGGAGCGAACTGGATCTCCTTCCTCTCTCCCTCTCTCTCCCCCCCCCCTCCTCCCCTTTATTTTTTTTCCTCCGTGCGTTGCAAAAAGGACTTGTGAAAGTTGTAGACGTGAGTCAGAAATAGCTCATAACTCAGGCTCTGCCTCCCCCCGCGGCCCCGGCGGCAGCTGGAGCGGGATCTGACCGAGGGGAGATAGGGGATTAAGCAGACTCCTTTGAAAGGAAGTTTATCTAAGGCGGAGTGGTGTGGATGAGACTGGCCAGGACGGCTGGAACAGGAGGAGGAGGAGGAAGGCTGGGTCCCAGCCCGGCCACCCCTGGCTGGGGAGGGAGCAGGGATGGAAGGGATGTGGAAGTGTTTGGGATTGGGKTGTCCTTGGGGTGCCAGCCCTGGGTCCCTGCAGGCTTTGCCTGTGGATGTGCAGCCCCCCCCCCAGCTGGGGAATGGATTTCCACAGCGGTTGGGAATTTTGCCTCCATGGCCTCCCCTCGGCTCCGTGCCAGGCGGCTCCTGGCACCCAATCCCAGGGGAGGGAGCAGGGGGGTCCCGGTGCTGGCAGGGAGAGCAGGAGACCCCCTGTGCTTGCCCGTGCTGTGTACTCTCCTTGTCACCCCGCTGGTGGGGAYGGGACGTTTTTGGGGCACCCAGCCAGCGGGAATATTGATGACATTCCCAACAGCGTGTGCTTAAAAACAGCCAGGGAGCTGCTGGGCTCCACAGCATCTTGGGGTGGGGGTTTTCTTTGGACTAGGGACCCTCTTCCCACAGATGCCTGGAGGTGTGTGTGGAGAGTCTCGTGTTGTCACTCCAGTTACAGCTGCAGGGGAAAGAAAAACCCAAAACTCCCACCTTTGGATGTCTCRAAACATTTAAAAATGGGTTTATTTCTTTGCAGCTTTAAAACTCTCGGAAACTTGGCGGGTGCTGACAAAGTGTTGCGTTTGGGGACTTTTGGTGCAGGTGGTCTGTAGGGGGTTCCCATCCTGGGATGGTGGGAGCAGCAGATCCCCCCAGGATCCTGCTGGGATCCAGCAAAGCCCACGGAACGAGGTGCTGGAAAAGCAGCACCCCGAGTTCTCAGCGCTGGCTTGGAGGCACCTGGAAATGATGGGTGCCCTCTTTGGGGTCCCTCTTTGGGGTCCCTCCCCAGCCCAGCCCTTGGAGTGGGGGGTCTCCCGCCGGCTGGAAGGGGAGAGGGGCTGGTGGGCGCCCGGGGAAGGGAGAGGAGTTTGGAGCAAACTGCGGGAAATTGCTTTTCTTTTGTCTGCTGCAGCGGGGAGGGCAGCGGAGCGGAAAAGTGTATTTTGTTGATTTGAAACTTGAGTGAAATGGGTAATGAAGACAGATCAATACCAGCCCTTCTGCGTTCCCTCTGCAGGAAAAAAATCCAGCAGCCCGTCCGTCTGGCCTAACACTGAGATTTTTCCATTTGGACTTGGAGCATCCCTGTCTGTCCCCGCTCCCCTGGCTCTGCCAGCCCGGAGCCGGTGCCACCACCCCACTGTGGGATTGGCACTTTGGATTCACAGAGGAGCAAAGTCGCTGCAATCCCTGCAGATCCCTCGGTGTGAGGAGCTGTGCCAGCACCCCCTGCCCACGGGGGGGACATGGGGACCCTGCCTGGGTGATGCCGGGGGGCAGGGGCTCGTGGAGGAGGGGTCTCAGTGCTGTCCCCTCTGCCACGCCACTGTCCCCAGCCAGCTCCTTCCAGCGCCTGGAGCCCAGCCAGGTGCGAGTGGTGCCTCCCCAGCGGGAARGCCGCGCTAACGAGGATGCACTAATGAGGATGCGCTAACGAGGACACACGTTGGGTTGGACGTGCTRGGGATTGATTCCTCCTTTTCTTCACGTGAAGCTGAACATCAGGGCCTGGTGTCCTCCACGCTGGTGTCCCCTCACCTGCTCGCTCTGCTGCCACCYCCACCCAGGGCAATTGGGCCTTTGGTGCTGGGGCTGTTCAGTGTTCCTAAAATTGTTCATGAAACAACCCACAGGCTCAAAACCCAGCCTGGCACGTGGAGCTGAGCTTAATTTCTCCTCTGACCCTGGGTAGATTTCAGTGCATTGTCTCATCCCACCGTGGTGAGGTCCAGACCCAGYGTGGTGTGAGCAGAGAGGGGACACAGCAGTGTTTGGGTGGCCCTGTGCCACCCCTCGGGGTTTATAAGCCGSGGCTGGGGTCACCTCGGTGTCAGTGGCATCACTGGCTGGCCCCGGGCACTCGGAGCACTCCCAGACTGTCTGAGCCAGCTGGATCTTGGAGCTCACCCAGGGATGCTGAGTGCAGGGAGGGATGCTGGGATGTGCCTGGGGGGGTTGGGGTTGCTCTTCTCCTGTGAGAGGTGGGTACTGTGGGGTGGCATTTGCTCATCCCCTGCCCCGAAACAGCACGACTCGAAGCTGCTCTCGGTGGTTGTTTCTCCCCTTCTCTTCCCAACCTCCTCAGTGTTTGTTTCTGTTGGGTTTGGATTTGAGAAGAGCGTTTAAAATTAGGGAAAACAGTACAAACTGGGTTTCTGCTCTTCCTARCTGGGAGTTAAATCCCGAGACTAGATCAGAGCAGGGGTGTGCAGCCTTGAGCTCTGCGGGAAGCCCRGAGCACCCTCTGGAGAGAGAGGTGTGCTCATCCCGGTGGTCCCACAGCCAGCAGGGATGGGGGGGCGAGATCTGGGCTGTGTGGTTGGGGTGGGGACCAGGAGCTGCTCCATCCCATAGTCCCCAGGGACGCGGTGGCTCCTGCGGTGACCTCCCGGCCCGGGTGACGGCTCAGGGGGAAGTGACGGCCGGGGCGGGGATGCTTTGAGGCTGATGAGGATGTCCCCAGGCCGTGCCAAGCCAGCTGTCTCCGGGGTCAGCAGGCCACCGTCCCTCTGGCAGCCCCGCGGCGCCGAGAGCCAAGGCCCCGTGGCTTTCCCCGCTCCGCCTTGCGCCTGGGAGTTCAATCCGCTTCCCGTAAAAAAAAAAAAAACAAAAAAAACCGAGAAAAATTTCTCAAGAGCCTCTCTCCCCATCCCGCCTCGTTCCCACGCGGCCGAGTCCCAATTCCCTCATCAGGCGGCTTTGGCTCGGGCCGAGCTTCCCTGGAATACCTGCCTCGTTTTCCACCCGTCCTCTCTGGCACGCGGGGATTACGAGCGGGACCGCCCGGAAAATCAGCCCCTGGAGATGCCGCCGGCCGGCCGGAGCAGCGCCGGCTGTTTCTGGGAGCAGCCGGAGCTGTTAGTAAGCACTTTCTGCGGGGTGGCAGCCGGCCAAGGCGTGAGTCAAACCCTTCCTGACTCCGGGTCTGGCAGATGCCAGCTCGTGACGCGCCGGGCCGGTCCCCAGCCGCTGCCGGGACCTGCTTCCCGAGGGATGTGCCGGCTGCGAGGACGTTCCCCGGCTGCTCCGGTGCCTGGGGTGGAGGGAACGGGGAGGAGGCAGCTGGGTGAGCCTCACCCTTCACACCCCGTGCTGCTCTGCCTGGCGGCCTTCAGCTCCCGTGTTGTTGATTACCTGCATCCCAGATTTTGAGGGAATTGCTGCCCACAACCYCCTGTTATCCAGGGATGCCAGGCTGGCGTCGTTCCCTGCCGTGGGGAATCTCGCACRCGAGTGCCGTGGCTGCAGGTGAGGGGTGTCCCAGGGCCACGCTGTGCTGTCACCCTCCCGGGGTGTGCCCCTGTGGGGCTTTTGGCCAGGCTGGGATGGACATTTCCAAGCCCTTTTCCATCCCCATCCTGTTTTGCCAGAGCAGCAGCTCTTGCTGTCCCCAGCAGAGGCAGCTGGGGCTGTCACCAGGGCCCGGGGCAGAGAACCCCACACTGGGGTCGAGGCAGCGCTGGAACATTCCCGGCACGGGCGTGTGGGATGAGTGGGAGCAAAACTGGCTGTGAGTGGGAATTTCCTCTCTTACTAAAGAAATTTCCCGCTTTCCCTGGAAGCCTTAACTGGGAGAGGAACGTTTTTCATGCTGTGGGGAAATTCCTCACGTGGCTTCACCGTCCACCAGGGACCAAAGAGGCAGCAGAGCTCGGATGCCCCTCACCAGTTCCCCCCCATTCCCACCTCACCCCCACACGAATCCACCACCATTCCTCCGTGTCAGCTCCGCATCCGAGCGCGGAGGGGAAGAGGGGGAAGAAAAAAAAAAAAAAAGCCATTTAATGCAGACAAAGGTTGTATGAAAATATAATTCTGCTTTTGTTAGCAGCCATCAAACTCTAAAAAGCGTCACTTTTGTTTTCTTGTAACATTGTGAAAACCTCGTGTCGGATCGAGAGCTGGGGCCCTCTCGACTAATCGCCTCTCCTTTGTGTTTTTAGATTATAGGGGCAATTAGTGTTGTCAAAACCTCTGGCAATTCTCTTTGCTCTTGACAGGGTGTCAGTCCGCTGGGCGAGAAATGGAAGGTGTTATAACTCTCCGGTAATTAGGATGCCTCCGATTTGAAAATGCCAGCAAACGTGTTCGAGGGGCCGCGGGGAGGGGGCGGGGAGCCCGCCCGGGTTGGGGGGTGGCGGGGGGGGGAGGGAGAGATGCGGATGAGCAATTAATTAGGGGCTCTCATTCCGAGCACGTTGCCGGCTGATGAATTGGCAGAGGGAAATTAGCGGGATGCGGCGCTCCCGGGCGCGCGCCCCGCTCCGCTCGCCGGCTTCCCTCCTTCCCAGATGTTCGCCCGGGGCTCGGCGCAGCTGGCTGGGAGCACCTGAGAGCCCCAACCGGCGGCTCCTCGCCGGGTGCCGGTGCCGCGGGGGGCTCGGGGCTCTCTGGCGGGTGCCAGAGCCTCCCGGGGCGCCGCGGCTCGTTGCGGGGATGCTTCCGAGCGCTCCGCGGCCGGAGCAGGGGAAGGAGCCGCGGCCCTGGGGTGGGAACTCGGAGCGATGAATCAATAACTGCCACGCAGAGGTGGCTGGAGGGGGAAACGCTGGCGACAAATGGAGCTCGACCCGTGTCCCACGCCTGCCTGCGGCACAGTGCCTGAGTAAATAGATAAGGCTCGGCAATCTCCCTTGAAGGTCACCCACCACGGACGGCAGGGACTGCACRGGGCCGCTCCGTGGTCCCATCGCCACTGGAGTGGGTCCAGACTGGGCAGTCTGGGCATCACTGGGAGTCCTGGGCAGGGGGGGCTGGCAGGAACCTGGCTCTGGGGTTGCTGGGTTTCTCTTTTCCTTGGTCTTCGAGGTCCTGAGATCCTGGGATGAGGGGATGAGGAGTTGTTTAGTTTGGATTAAGACTGGGTCCTTGGCTTGCAGCAGGAGCCTGGCTTGTGCTCTGCCTCATCCCACATGCCAAGGAGTTGTTGCCTCTTCCTGGGGTTCCCTGGAAGAGCCCGTGGCTGCTGGTGGCTCCTGACCAGCACTTGTCATCTGCTTTCCCAGGAAAAGGGGGCATCCGGGATGGTTATTAAATCACAGCGAAGCCACAACTCTGCCCAGAGCCTCGGGAAGTGCTTTGGGCTGGTGGGATGGGTGGAAGACTGGGACAAGGCAGCTCCATCCGGGCATCGATCCACCTGGGCAGGACCCGGCAGGGCTGGGATCCATCACCGGCACCTTCTCGGGAGCTTTCCCGTGTTTTGATAACCAAAGGCAGGGGCTGGCAGGTTCCCTGGGCCCTCCCTCCTCTTGGCATGGCAATTACGGGAGTTACTGGTGTCAGCTGGAGGTAAAGCTTTGATGTGTCTGYGGAGAACCCGGTAACCTCTCCCTCGGCGCTCTGCTCTGCGGGGTTATTTGGGTGATCCGTATCTTGCCACTTCCCTGGTGTTTCCCTCCACCCTTCCCATGCTCCCAGGAGGGGAGGGAGCTGCGGTTGGATGCCCAGTTCCCCCAGATAAACTGCATTTAGGGAAGAGCCCTCAGGTTGCGGGGGGAGCTCGTGCTTTAGGAAGCTTCGTCCCGGTGCCAGCTGCACCGTGGGCATCTCCCTGCCCTTGCCACAGTGGCCAAGGGCTTCACCCAGAGGTGACACGGAGGATGCTCTGGGAGAGGCACTAGCAGGCTGTTGGAATTTGGGGCGAGTTTCCCGGGGCTGGGATTGGGAGTGGTGACGTGTCCTTGCCGCCGCAGGTCCCCGTGTCCGTGGCCATGATGTCCCCCCAGATGATCACGCCGCAGCAGATGCAGCAGATCCTGTCCCCGCCCCAGCTCCAGGCCCTCCTGCAGCAGCAGCAGGCGATAATGCTGCAACAGGTAAGGCTGCACCGGGGCTGCATCCGGCC
Source organism: Amblyornis subalaris (assembly GCA_018881555.1). NCBI lineage: Eukaryota > Metazoa > Chordata > Aves > Passeriformes > Ptilonorhynchidae > Amblyornis > Amblyornis subalaris. The sequence goes on along the minus strand of JACAXG010000081.1, from coordinate 395,980 downwards.
GGGCAATTCCCACCGGGGGCTGGGAATGCCGGGCTTTGTTGGGAGCGGGCAGACGGGTCCTTTCCTCCGCGAGTTCTTCACAGATTTCCTTGGGGATTCCCAGCACGTCCAGGGACAAAAGTTGCTGTGGGTAATGCCACCCTGAGCCAGCGTCTCAAAGCCCAGAAAATTCCTGTAGGAGGGCTGGGTTGGGGCTGCCCAGCTCCTGGGAAAAGCCGGGATGGGGGTGGATGCTCTTGGCCCCAAAGCAGAACCCCCCTGGCCACTGCAGGGCTTTGGGCAGGTGCCTGTGTCCAGCTCCAGACCTGAGCTTTGTTTGTCATGGCCCTGCTCGGCTTTTCTGGAGTGCTCAGTCAGACGGGGAGGGGAAAAAAAAAACGAGGAGAAGGGAAAAAAAGCCAAATCCCCACTCAGAAACAAAATAGGTCTGCTTGGGTAAACACCTCCCGGCGGCGGGAAGGAGGGAGAGAGGGACAAACCCCACAAGCATCCTCCACACCCTTCCTCCTGCCTCCAGTACCTGTTTACTCCAAACAGCCTGATAAGGATTCAAGGTTGGCCCCAGGGAAAGAACAAAGGGTAAACACTACCCTGGGTGGGTCCTTCCACAAGCCTCTTTGGAGCCGGATAAAGAAACACGTTTGACTGCAAATTAAACAACCCAGGCCGGAATAGCTCGCATTCTCCACCGGCAGCAAACCAAACATCACACCTCTCACCCCTGACCCAATGTTCCCGCTCGCAGCCCGGCCACGCCGCAGCGCCCTGGCTCGGGCTGGCTCGGGGGGTGAACACCCAGCCCCTCCAAACCTGTTCTCCGACACAAACAGCCGGCCCCGGGCCGATAAAGGCTTCCCGGCATCCCCACGGGCATTCCTGAGCTCCTGCGAGGCTGCCAGGGGGCTCTGGGGTCGCGGTGACCTCCCCGTGCCTGCCCCCCCGCCCCGCACGCAGCAAATCCATCACCCGCGGGTCGTTCTGGGGCCGGGGAGAGAGCGATGCCGGCAGGTCCGGCGCTGCCTGTGGATGCTGGGACCCTCTCCGGTGGCTTCTTGTGGATCCAGGGGGTTTGTCCCTGTTTTACTGTCCCAGCAAACGCCTCGGCCCGTGGAGGGGGTGCAGGGTTGAACTCCCAGCACTCATAGCCAGACCTTGGGGCTGCTCCTGGCCCTTCCCAGCTGGGACACCCCGGCTCTCACCGCCCTTGCCAGGGCTGTTTTGGGGTCCCACCATGCCAAAAATGGGATTTCCCTGCTGCTGAAATGCTGTGTGAGGTGCCAGAGCACCCCACCTGCTTTCCTCTCAAGGGGCAACGGGTTGGCATTAAAATAAACAGCAGGTCGGGCATTGCTGGTGGTTGGGGTTTCACTGGCCATGGGGATCCAAAGCCCTTGGGAACGTGTGCCCAGGGTTCCTCTACTGCCCTGACCCCTCTGCTGGGTCCTTTCCCTCCCATCCTGCACCAGGAGCCTGCCCTGGGGACACAGTGCCGGGAGCTGGCGTGGCTGTGGCTGGGCTCACGGGGTGGCGAGGTGGGCACGGGGTGGTTCTGCTGCTGATCCCGTTGCTCTCTCCCCTTCCCAGCTGCAGGAATACTACAAGAAGCAACAGGAGCAGCTTCACCTGCAGCTACTGACACAGCAGCAAGCCGGAAAGCAGCAACCCAAAGAGGTGAGCTCACGTGGAGGGCGCTGGGCCAGCAGAGCTGGCAGCAAATTAAAGGGGGACCAGCACAAAACAAGGTGGAGGGGGCACCCCAGGGAGCCCCCAGGGATGGGACGTGGGGACATCCTGCTCTGGGGGTGCCAGGGTGGCCGGTCCAGTCGCTGGGAGTTGTTGTTCTTCCTCCTTTTCCTCCTCCTCTTCCTCCCTGTCTGTGATCTGGTTCATCCAGGAGCTGTGGGGTGTGGGGTATACCAGCACTGCAGGGGCCACTGGACCCTCCCTGGTGGCAGGGACAGGTCACAGCCCCCCAGCACAGAGCCAAGGCTCCCCAAATCCCCCCCGGGGTGGGCTCAGAGGAGGCTCAGCTCAGCCCTTGCCCTGCCAGGCTCTCGGGGTGGGCAGCCCAGTCCTGACAGAGCGAGCAGGGCTGCTCAGGGGGGAGCCCGAGCAGGGCTTTTCCTGCCGGGAAGGGCGGGTCTCCAAAGCCAGGCACTGTGGGAAACAGCAGCCGTGCCAGCAAAGGGCTTTTCCAAGGGGAGACCGAGGTGGGCAGTGCTCTCAGCCCCCCCGGGGCCGTGTGGGCAGCGCTGGGCCCTGTGCTGGGCAGGTGGGTGCCTGCTGGAGAAGCATTTWATGCCTTTTACACAAGAGGTTTTGCTGTCCTTCCCGCAGTGATGCCCCCCCAAGGGGTTCAGGCTGTGTTTTGGGGACAGGCCAGTCTCACAGAGGCTGGGGACCGACCCCAACCGGCAGAGAGCACCACTCCCTTCCTTTTCCTTGGATGTTTTTGCCCCTCTCTCTTCCCAGAGTGCTGCACACGGGGCTTTTTTTGCAGTGCAATTCTGCAGAATGCATGTCTGGCATTGCTGCCCTTCCACTGGGTGTCCTTCCATGGGCTGCCAGTGCCCAGGGATGTGGTGTTGAGCCCCTCACTCCTGGGGCAAGCAGGGGTTGGGGTGCTGGGGCTGTTCGTGGCCATCACCCCTCCCAAAATCCAGCACTTTGGTGGACACTCAGCACTTAAAATTCAGCTTTTTGGCAGGGAGGAAAGATTTTAAGCCCACACTGTGTGTTGGGGGGGGCAAAGACATGTTAGGATCAGGGGACTGGGGTGGCTGGAGTGGCTTGGGGTCAGGCTGACACCTGCTCCAGCCTCACCCGGGCTCGCGCTGTGGGATGTCAGCACATTCGCAGGGTCAGCTTTATCAGAGCCATCTCCAGGAGCTGCCGGTGCTCCAGGAAACGGGGGAGGCATAAATCTGAGCTTCCTCAAGGACTCTCCTCCTGGCCGTGCCGATGTTCTCTTGCAGCACCGAGCAGGGATATAATTAAGCTCTAACAAAGCGCTTGCTTAGCGCGMTCCGCTTTAAAAAGCTCGTGTTAACTTTTAATTAAATGCTACAGAGGAGACGGGAAATGTATCCAACAAGAAAGAGAGGCTGGAGGGGGGGGGGGAAGGGGTGTTGGATGCTGCGGGAGGGGTGTGTGTCCAGCTTTCCAGCTGGGAAAAGCACCGAGGGCGTCCCAGCAAGGGGACGTCGGTGTTTCCCCTACCCAAAATCCTCGGCTAAGCTTTGGTTTCACCCCGAAAATTTGGGTGGCTGCTCTTCCTGAAGCCTTCGTTGGGAATGCCTGCTGGGAATGGTGCAGGGAAGAGCTGGAGTGCTTGGGATGCCTCCACAGAGCCGCCCTTGGCCGGCGTCAGCTCCTTCATGGAAACCCGCGGCCGGATTGAATTCCGGCCCCCGCCGCAGGATTTGTAAACCCAGCGCCTTCTGCTTCCCCTCTGCCTGATCCCGAGGGCTCCTCTTGGGGCTGCTGRGAGCCGGCGGCTCGGAGCGGGATCAGCAGGTGGGAACGGCGCCGGGAAGGAGCCGGGAGCGGGGAGCAGCATCTCCGGGAGGAGCGGCTCGGATCTCCCCGGGAGCAGCACGGCTTGGGGTGCCCCGGAGAAGGGCAGAAYGGAAAAAAAGGATGGAAAGGTGTGGGAAAAGCCTGTCAGCGGCATCCTGTCCCAAAGGATGTGGGAATGCTCCGTGTCCATGCMTGCTGCACCACAATGGGGGCATGAGGAAGAGGCTGAGCAAGACAGCTGATCCATGAATCCACGCATCCCCCCGGGATGGGGCTGAGCTGCGGCACACCCCAGTCCATCCCGGAGCATTTCCCTGTGCTGGGGTGTGAGGGCGAACCCCCAGCAGCATCCTGAGCGTGGGGGGAACGAGGAGCTGCGGCGCAGGGCTGGGATGCTCCGGCAGCCATCCCGCTCTTCCCGGGACACTCGGCTGCTTGCGAGCAGCACCGGGGTGCCGAGACCCCAAAATCCCCTGGGAGGGTCTCCGTGTGCCCCCAAAGCTGCCGRGGGCGGGGGTTGTCCCTCTCTGGAGGCAGACGGGGCGGGGAGGGGGGGCTGCTGGCGCCTCACCCCGGTGTCAGCTTAATGAAGTGCCGCTGTCAGTCCCGCGTGTCACGGCGAAAACTCCTCCTGATGTGCTCATAAATCAAAGTGACGGCGCCTCTTGGCCCGGTAGCTGCACCCACTCAGCTGCGTCTAATGCACGGCGACGCTCCAGACCCCAGCCCCACGCTGGGATGGGAGCTGGGAGTGGGCTGGGAATGAGCTGGGAATGGGCTGAGAATGAGCTGGGAATGGGCTGGGGGGGATACAAGCGCAGGATTTGGTCCTAACACAGAGCCAGCTCCTCTGTGGGTGCTCCTCTGGGAGGGGCTCGGTGGTTTTTCCAGCGGGAATGGGGCTCCTGGGGTGATCACCGGGGTATGAGGTTTTTGGGAAGGCTGGGGGTGTCATCCAGGCTCTCCCCACCCYGGTTTCTCCAGGGAAAACTTGGCTTGGAGCCTGCGGGTGGGTGGATGGGTCTGCACCCATCACTCAGGGGTTTAGAGGTGGCACAGTTGTTCCCTAGGGATGGCAAATTGGTTTTCCCAGAGGATGAATCCTTGGTTTGGCTTGGACTTGTGTTCCTGGGGTGGTCCTCGTGTTCCTGGTCTGTGGAAGCTGGAAGGATGTCCACGTGGATTTGAGGCAGGGGGAGGTGCTGAACCTGGACAGCACCGTCCCTGCCACAGCCACTTGTGGGTCAGGGCTGCGTGGGGGGCTCAGGGGTCCCACTCCGGCCAGGCCAGGTCAGGAGAGCCCAGGCAGGCCGTGGGATGCAGGCAGCGTGCCCAGGGATCCTCATGATTTCATCCACTCCCCGTTCCACAGCCTGGAAGTGACGTGGGTGAGGCCGTGTTGGAGCAGAGCTCGGGCTTGCCCCGGGGCCCTCGGGGAGGGCGGTGGTGGGGCCGGGAAGAGGAGGAGAATCCCATCCCATCCCGTCCTATCCCATCCCATCCCATCCCATCCCGTCCTATCCCATCCCAGCTGCTATTTCTAACCCAGGCCCGGACAGCGTGTCCATCCCACACGGTGGCAGAGCTTCCCCTGCCGGGAGGAGACACCGTGGGGGACAGAGCAGCCTCTGTTAAACCCTCGGGCTGCAGCCTGGTCCTGCTCTTTTTCCTCCATCCTGCTGATCCCATGGCCTGGAGCCCTCCTGGCTCAGGAGTGAGGGCGAACGCAGGGATTTGTCTTCACTGAGCAGAAATTGCTTTGATTTGTGCCTTGATCTTTAAGCCTCAGAGGTGCAGGGCTGAGACAGAGCCAGGCAGGATCCAGATCTGACTCTGGGGAGACAATTCCGCCRTGGCCAAGAGGTGGAGAGGACAGGGGGAGTCCCTCTGAGGCTGGGAAACTGGAATTAAACTCTGTCTGTGCCCTAGACAGGACTCGTGGTCGTGCCTGCTGTTGCAGAGAGGGGTTTGGAGCCCATCCTCACCCTCTGACTCACAAAGCCTTTGGCAGCATCTGCAGGGATCTGCCTGCATCCCATGGGACCCCGGGTGCTGGCCCCAAACTCAGCCATGGGCTGGGATGGCCCCAAACTCAGCCATGGGCTGGGATGACCCCAAACTCAGCCATGGGCTGGGATGACCCCAAACTCAGCCATGGGCTGGGATGGCACCAAACTCAGTCATAGGCTGGGACTGCCATGGAGAGTCTGCTGTTCCCTGTTGCTCCAGCCTCAGGGATCATCAGATGTGCCAGTTCCTGGGATTCCCAGTGCGTGGGGGGGCCTGAATCCCCACGACGCTCACGTTGAAAAACAAGGATGTTGGGACTGCAGAGCTCTCGTGCTCGGCAGTGAGAACACGGACACGAAAATGCTTCTTCGGGGGGCTGCGGAGTGCAGCGGGGGTGGGGGATGTGCCCCGGCACGGAGCAGCTCCCCGCCGGCACCGTCTGCCCAAACAGGGGGGTTCGGGGRGTTCACGGGGTCACGGAGCCGCCTGCCCCACTAATGAGGCCGGGCAGCCCCGGGGCAGCTCCCCTCTCCCGGCCGGCTCGGATTAGCAGCTGCCTGTCCCCAGCCCTAATTGAATTCTCTCCCCTTCACTTAATTCTCATGGATTTCTCGGCGCCTCCCCAGGGACCCGTCCTGCCTAACTAGTTTAGGGCCAGCGATGCCGGTCAGAGCCTGGCTGGCTCTGGGGGGTGGGGGGAGAGTCCCCTACCCGGGGGGTGCGTGTGGCTGGGGTGGGGGCACCGGCGCTGCCACCGGGCACCCCCTCCCCTGCACCGGCTGGTTGCAGCCCCTCACCAAAAAGAGGCTCATTATGATCATTTTTGGCAAATCAGGATGATTTCCTGCCTTGCAGGAGGGTTCTGTGCCTGTTGCCCGCTGGGCCCCCCCCTTTTTTACCCTGACCCCACAGCTGAGCCTCCCGTGTGGGACCCCCCAGCCGGGCTCGGCGCGTTCCTCCCGGCACAGCTCCGAGCGAGCCCCCAGCTCCGCTCTCTCCCTCTCTTTCCAGCGCTTTATTTTTCCCTTCCCCTTTTCCCTTCCCTTCCCCTCCTCTTCCGATAGATCAAAGCCTCCGTCCGGCTGAGCCGGGAGCCGAGCGGGCCCCGCGGCGGGACGRAGGCACCGCCGGGCACGGCGTCCCCGTCACGGCCACCCCTCCCCGCCGGCCCCCCTCGCCGCGGCCTCCGGCCCCTGCCCGCCCTGCGAGGCCGGGAATAAGGCTTGGATGTGTCCCTGCTTTTGTCTCGGCAGCCGTTGGGGAACAAGCAGCTGGCCTTCCAGCAGCAGCTCCTGCAGATGCAGCAGCTCCAGCAGCAGCACCTGTTAAACCTGCAGCGCCAGGGCCTGGTGAGCCTCCCGCCGGGCCAGGGCACCGTGCCCCTGCAGACCCTGCCCCAAGGTAAGCACCTCGGCCCGGGGGGGATGCCCTGGCTGCGGCTTCGGGGGGAGGGGGGCTGGGGAAGGGGCTGTGGTGTTGGTTTTCCCGATGCCCCCAAAGTTTGGGGGGTGGTGGTGTCAGCGGTCGGAGCTGTGCGGGGTTGGGCTCTTCCTGTGGCGCCTCTGGCAGAGGGGYGTGGGGTTGGGGCGTCTCTTCCTCTGGCAGAGGGTGCAGGGTTGGGGCACATCTTCCTTTGGCCAGGGTGTGGGAAGCCAGGGTCTCCTTCCTTTTGGGAACAGCCCTGTGGGTGCCTTGGGCTTCCCAATGGGGCCGTGCAGCCTCTCCTTGCTGTGCCYGGCTCCGGGTGATGCTTTCCCAGTGCCGGGCGAAATCTGGGGGGCCAGAGCGCGGGGAGGGACGCCCTGGGTGCCGCCCCTTGTCCCTGCTGACGCTGGGCGCTCTCTCCCACCCCCCAGCTGTCTGCCCCTCGGACCTCCAGCAGCTCTGGAAGGAGGTCACGGCCGCCCAGCCCGTCGAGGACAGCATCAAGCAAGAAGGTCTTGACCTCACCACCAACACCTCCAACTCTACCTCGTTTTCGGCCGCCAAGGTCTCGCCTCCCATTTCCCATCACCCTCTGCCCAATGGACAGAGCACCATGCACACGCCGAGAAGGGACAGGTAGAGCCGGGTCGGGCCCTGGCGCTTTGTGTTTTTATTCCTGGAGAGGTGGAAAAGGGCCGGGATCCGCCGCCCACGGGGCTGGGAGGGGTGAGGGGTTTCTGCCCACCCCATAAACGAGGCCTGGCGCTGTTTTGCTGCGCCCACGGAGGACAGGGAAGTGTCACTGTGGGGTCTCCCGTGGGTGCCCCAGGGCTGTCCCCAAGCCTGGGAATGCCGGAGCATCCCAGTCTGATGGTCCCTTTCCCTCCCGTGCAGCTCTTCCCACGAAGAGACCCCCGGCTCCCACCCGCTCTACGGCCACGGAGAGTGCAAGTGGCCTGGCTGCGAAACCCTCTGTGAGGACTTGGGGCAGTTTGTCAAGTAAGTGTTGCCTTTTTGGGGAGGCTTTTCTGGCTCGGGCTGGGACAGAATGGAGCTGGCGGAAGGGAGGATCCTGGAAGTCAGCCCGAAGTGTTTACCCAGAGCTGGGTGACCCCGTGCAGAAGGAGAAAACACAAGCAGGGGTTGCTGCTGGAGTTGCCCCATCCCTGGAGGCGTCCAAGGCCGGGCTGGACGAGGCTTGGAGCGACTTGGTCTGGCGGAAGGGGTGAAACGAGACGGGCAGGGGGGTGGAACGGGACGAGCTTTACGGTCACTTCCGAGCCAAACCGTCGGATGAGCGGAGGATTTGGAGGAGGCCAGAGCCCGGGCAGGCGCCGGCAGCAGGCGAGGGGGGCTGGCAGCCCCGGGTGGGGGCGCGGGGGGAGGCGGCAGATGGCAGATGGCACCGCTGACACCGCTTGTGGGCTCCGGCGCTGACTGATTAACTCTGCTGTCGGAGAGCCCTCTGCTAGCGTCAGGGTCAAACAAATTGTTTTCACGCTTCGTCAGAGGTTTACTTAATTAGTTCATTTGCAATTAGATCTCTTTGTAGCCGGGATTTTTAGCAAAGACATCAGAAGGAGCTGACGGGCTCGCGGGCTCCTTCCCCCGCCTCCCCGGCCGTCTGCTCGGCGAGCGCCGCGCTCTCCCTCGGCCGCGGTTTGGGGGTTTCCAAACCCGTCCTGTCCTCTGCCACGCACTCTGTGGGGCTGTGGGACGTTCCGGTGGGAACATCCTTCGGGCTCTACCAGCCCCCGCGTCCCCAGGGAAGGAGCCGAGCAGAGGCCTTGCCCGGGAGGGTGAGGAGGTGCGAAGGCAGCCCGGGGAGGTTGGGGTGATGAGTGAGGGGATGATTCAGCCTCCCGTGTCCTCCTTCCTCTGCCTCTGAGTCACGGGGTGAACCCAGATAAGGCATCTCCTCGCGCCTGGCCAGGCATGTTTGAGTGGCACGGGGCAGATGAGCAAGCTCCGGGTTGGGAACTGGAACTGGAGTTGGCACGGGGTGTCCAGGACTGGGTCACGGTGCCAGGARAGCCGTGCTGTGCCAGCCACGGTTCCTGTGTCCCACCTTCCTGCCCCCCTGAGCACAACCTTTCCGAGGGCAGCCTCCCAGCAGCACTGGGGAAGGGTTTCTGTCCCCTGCCTGCCAACGTGCTGGGGTGTGGGACGGACAGACAGAAGATTCCAGCTCCCAAAGGCCAAGCCCAGCTGGAGCCTGGGCCCTGCCTTGAATCTGGGCACCAGCTTGGAGCTCCTCTGAGCATCCCCTCCGGGGAGCAGCTCAGGTGGTCTGTGCTGGGGTGGGAAGGGGCGGCGTGGCCTTGGAGCAGTGGTTTGTTAGGGTGAGGGTCAGTGGGACATGGCCCCGTTCCCACCCGGCACAGCCTTGGCTCCGAGAGCTTTTTTTCCCTGGAGAAGCAGCTGTACAGGGAGAGGAGCAGGGCTGGGACGCTGAGGGGGGTGTTGCTCACGTTGGGCTTGGCAGCTGGGCCCTGTTCCCTGCCTGGTTTGTGCAAGYTGGGGCTGGAAGGCTCTTGCAAGCGGCCGGGTGAGACTCCCGCCGTGTTCCGCATCCGGAGCGAGCCTGGAGAGGCGCTCCCGAGGCGCCTCATCCTGGGATGTCTCAGTCTGTGTCCTGAAAAACATCTGGCACACAGCCCCTGGGACCGTCCAGCATCACCTTCTGGGGTGTTCCAAGGGTGGCATCTGCCCAGCATCCCAACTCCAGCCCATCCCACTCCTCCAGTGAGGACCCGCCGGGTTTGCGGCCACCCCAGCAAGGACGTGGCCTGGCCTTGTGACGTCCTCAGGGTGTCCCCAGGCTGATGCTTTGCTGGGTTTGGGTGTGAGGGCCCCCACGAGGTGATGCTGGGGTGTCCCTGGCTCTGCAGCGAGTGACATCCCCGTCACCTTCCCCTCCCTGAGGAGGAGGCAGCGCGGCGAGGACCAAAGGTCCTGGTGCTTCGTAAACAAAGCACCTCATAAACACGAGGCAGGAAAGTGGTAGGATGGGGAGCACCCTGGCAATGCCACCTTCTGCCTCCGGGGCTTTCCTTCGAGGGTGTCAGTCAGCCTCCCATAATGCTGCCTTTGTCCTGGAAACCTGCTCCTCAGGTCCTCCTGGCACCTCCTGCCAGCCGCCTGCTCCAGGAAAATCCACGGGCTTTCCCTCRGCCAGAGGCTGCTCCTGAACACCCCGGGGCTGCCACAGGCAGGGCTGAGTGTCCCAGCCACCCTCCAGCCCGGGTTTGGGGTGGTGGCACAGCCTGGTTTGCTCGGTCACCTCCGTGCCTCGGCTTCCCTCGTGCTCATCCCGCTTGGGGCAGCAGAGCCGGAGCATCCCGGAGCCGTTTGCAGGTCGGGGCTGATCCCAGGTGTGGCCCCAGCGGAGGGGCTGAGTTCTGGGCATGTCCAGGCCTAACCAGCCCTCGGTGTTCTCCTCCCCAGACACCTCAACACAGAACATGCACTTGATGACCGAAGCACGGCCCAGTGTCGAGTCCAGATGCAAGTGGTACAGCAGCTGGAGATACAGGTGGGGGTTTTATCCCAGTTTCCATGGACACGGAGGTAAAAAGCCACCTCTTTGTCCCCCTGTGCTCTGTGCCCTGGCTGCTCCCCTCAGGAGAGGGTGGTGAGGTCCCCACCCACCTGGGGAYTCGTTTTAAACACCCTTCCCAAATAGGAATCCTGCATCCCGGTGGAAATCAAGCCCTCAGACTGCTTCCCCCCCCATCCCAAAGTGTCCCTGTGGGTAAAAGGGGACGAAAGCACATGCTGCCAGRGGGGTTTGTGCCCACAGGCGGGACACGAGCCGTGCCACCTCCGTGGGCCACTGGGCTCATTGGAAACCAGGACACTTATTTTGGTGGCTCAGCGTGGTCCTTGGAGCCCAACTTTGGGGCGCTATTTTGGGAAAGGCAGTTCTTTAAATAGTGCTTTTCCCAGCCTCCCTGAGCCCCCGGCGTGCTGCGCGTAACTCGGTTAATGGAGAGGGGAGGGGGGGGAAAAGGGGAGGAAATGGGGGGGTTTCATCAAACGGGATGGGGCAGGGGTCAGTCCCTGAGACCCCCGTGGCGTGACGGCGCCTGGGGCTGGCAGCAGCTCGGGGGGGGGTGCGTGCCCGTGGCTGTGTGTGACACCACAGGGGGCGCTGGCCCAGAATTAGGGTGACAGAGGCCGTGGGACGAGGGGGACACGGCCAAACCTGGGTGGCGGGGGGGCCGCGTCCTGCTGGGCGATCCCTACGAGCCACCCCGCTCCCCCATCCCTCGCCCAAGCGAGAGGTTGAAAGCAATTACTGGGGCTTAAAGAGGGGAGGGGAAGGGGGGAAAGAAAAAAGAAGCTGAAGGGCGAGGGCAGAGCTGTGTGTGCGGAGAGGAACCTGCCACGGAGCCACCAATTAGAAAGTTTGGAGCGCGGAGCTCCCGCTGCGCCGGGCGCGGAGCGTCTGCATCACGAGGGGAGAGCTGTCAGCTCTAATGAGCGGCACGGCGGCGAGAAAGCATCTGAGCCGCTCCAAACTTGCGGCCAACTCCGCTCTGCCTCCTGCTTTTTAACCCTTCCCTCGCCCGGCTCCGCCGCCCGCCCGGGGAGGTGGCCGAGCCCCCGAGCGTGAGGGGTCGGGGTGGGAAGGGAAGGTGACGGGGAAGGGAGCGGGTGTCAGATCCCATCGGGATCCGCCGGGCTCAAAGTCTCTCCTGGTGCCACAGCGAATATTTCACCCTTGCCCGCGCTCCGGGGAGTAAACAGAGGCGGGAGGGCGCAATTAGAGCGATGCGGGGAACGCGGGCGGATGGGTGGAGGGATGGAGGGATGGACACGGAGCTGCTGGGGAGCGGGAGGAGGGCTAAAGGGATGGGGACAGCGGCAGCAGGCACTGGGCACGGGGGTGAGAGCGCCCGGGAGGGAGAGCCGGGGCTGTGGTGGGTGGCCCTGCTGGTGGGTGGTGGCCTGGAGGCTCCGGGAATGGCTCCGTTTCACCATGGATTTGTCACCTGAGCGCACACACGGAGCTGGAGCCACCCCGTGCAGCCCCCACAGAGCCACAGCCCCACTGGGGCTCTCGGGAGCCAGCGTCAGGCGGGAGGTGGCACCCGGGGGGACGCCGTGGAGGTTGCTGGTTGGGGGCTCAAGGCAGCTCCTCCGGGCCGTGGGCACCTCCGTGGTGACTTYGGCACTGTCTGAAATTCCCGTTCTGCTTCCTGGCTCCGCAGCTGGCCAAGGAGAGCGAGCGTCTCCAGGCGATGATGGCCCATCTTCACATGAGACCTTCAGAGCCAAAGCCTTTCAGCCAGCCTGTAAGCGTGAGTCCCTTCCTGCCCTCTATGTCCCCTCCCCTCTAGCTGCTGTCCCCTCCTGCCCTGTGCACGGTCACCTGCATGGGCTCCGTGGGATGGACGTGCCCTGGCCACCCTCTGGAACAGCCTGGTCCCTTGTGCCACAAGCAGGGGGGAAATGCAGCTGCTCCAGCAGCTCCGACATGCACCCTGTGGATGCATCCCATCCCATGGGCACATCCCCATCCCAGTCGTGCATCCCCATCCCATGGGTGCATCCCCATCCCATGGGTGCATCCCATCCCATGGGTGCATCCCATCCCATAGGTTCATCCCATGGGTTCATCCCCATCCCATGGGTGCATCCCATCCTGTGGGTTCATCCCCATCCCATAGGTTCATCCCATCCCATGGGTGCATCCCATCCCATAGGTTCATGCCATGGGTTCATCCCCATCCCATGGGTTCATCCCTATCCCATGGGTTCATCCCCATCCCGTGGGTGCATCCCCATCCCATGGGCGCCTCCCCGTCACATGGGTGCATCCCCATCCCATGGGTTCATCCCCATCCATGGGTGCATCCCCATCCCATGGGTGCATCCCCATCCCATGGGTGCAATCCTATCCCATGGGCGCATCCTATCCCATGGGTTCATCCTCACCTCATAGGTTCATCCCATCCCATAGATTCATCCCATGGGTGCAATCCTATCCCATGGGTGCATCCCATCTCATGGGTTCATCCGCATCCCCTGGGTTCCTCCTCTTCCCCAGTTACACCCCATCTTTTCCAAGCCCTACAGGTGCCCCCCCATGAGCCCCTCCCTGCCTGCTTTGGGGCAGCAGACCCCGCTGTTCCAGGGCCTCTCCCAGCCTTCCCAACCGCCTCCCTCCCTGCCTGTCCCTGCAGCTGAACCTGGTCTCCAGCGCCACCCTCTCCAAGAGCACTTCCGACACGTTTCCCGACGGTTTACCTCATCCCCCCACCTCGGCCACGGCGCCCATCACCCCCCTGCGGCAGGGCCCCTCCGTCATCAGCTCTTCCACCCTACACAACGTGGGGCCCATCCGCAGGAGGAACTCCGAGAAGTTCTGCACCCCAATCTCTTCAGGTGAGCGCCGGGGATGGGCCGGGCGCCCTCCGGGGCGGCTCTCGGAGCGGGACCCTTCGCTTCAAGCCCCTCCCTGTTCGTTGTGCCCCCCCCCAGAACTTGCACAGAACCACGAGTTCTACAAGAACGCCGACGTGCGGCCGCCCTTCACGTACGCCTCGCTCATCCGGCAGGTGAGGGGCTCCCCGAGCCGGCCCCGCGCCCCAAAACCCACCCCAAACCCCGCGAGTGATGGCCGTGTCCCCTCTCTGGCTCCCCAGGCCATCCTGGAGACCCCCGACAGGCAGCTAACGTTGAATGAAATCTATAACTGGTTCACGCGGATGTTCGCCTACTTCCGGAGGAACACGGCCACCTGGAAGGTGAGAGCAGCCCTGCCTGGCACCCTGGGCTCAGCACAGCCCACACAGGCTCACCCCATCCCACTCAGGCTCACCCCAGCCCACCTAAACTCACCCCGGGCTCACCCCATCCCACCTAGGCTCGCCCCATCCCACGCAGGGCTCACTGCAGCCCACCCTGGGCTCACTCTAGCCCACCTAAACTCACCCCATCCCACTCTGGGCTCACCCCAGCCCACCTAAACTCACCCCAACCACCCAGGGCTCACCCCAGCCCACCTAAACTCACCCCAACCACCCAGGGCTCACCCCAGCTAACCCTCTGGGCTCGCCCCATCCCACCCAGGGCTCATTGCAGCCCACCCTGGGCTCACTCTAGCCCACCTAAACTCACCCCATCCCACTCTGGGCTCACCCCAGCCCACCTAAACTCACCCCAACCCACCCAGGGCTCACCCCAGCCCACCTAAACTCACCCCATCCCACCCAGGCTCACCCCAGCCCACCTAAACTCACCCCAACCCACCTAAACTCCCCCCACCCCACTCAGGCTCACCCCATCCCACYCAGGCCTGGCTGCTGTGGGAGRTGCTCCTGTGGTAAAGGACCAATTCGTTGCCCAGCTCTGAGATGCTGCAGGAAATGATTCTAGGACCAAATCCCGCTTTTTCCCCCCCTCCAAAACGCATCTCKGGTCCGTGGGGATGCATCCTCCCTGCAGCAGGACACGGCAAAGGGCCATGGTGTAAAATCCAGGGATTTTCCGTGGAGGAGAAGGGCAGAGACAAGAGGGAGACACTGGAAATAGCAAACAAGGTTAACGATAACCTGGAGGCAGGTGACACTGCTGGGGGCTGGGGCTCAGTGCTGGCTCGGGATGCAGGTCCTGATCCAGAGGGAGGGATGGAGAGTGGGGCTGGCAGAGGGACCACTCCAAGGGGATCTCCTCTGCCAGCCCCCAGGCAGGTGCCTGTGCCCATCGGGGTCCCCCCACCCCTCTCACAGGCAGGGACTGAAAGTTTTTGTCACTGGGGAGGTTTTGTCACCAGCCTGGGCTGTTGGAGTGAATTTTGGGGCAGCACACGAGCGCTGGGGCTGCTCCCCCTTTGTTTTTTTGGGAAACCAGAGCTGAGAAAAGGCATCTCAGAGGAGCAGGGCGTTGTGGAAGGAGCAGTTCCGTGGTTCAGTTCTCGCCTGGACCAGGGGGAGATTTATTTATTTATTGTTTCCTGCTGCACGGATTTACCGAGAGGAGGCTCAGCTCTCTCCTGCTCGGGGCAGCAGGGAGTGAAGTGGCAGAGAGAGACGCTTTAGTTTAAATAAAAATAATTAAAATCAGCGAGGYGCAGGCGAGAGGGAGCGTTTGGAGAGGCTTGAGGAGGAGGAATTTGTTCTCCAGCAGCCCAGGGCCCCCGTGTGTCGCTGCTGCAGATCCCAGGCTTGGCTTCCACACAAAACTTTTGGGTGGATAACAGGCATTTCGGCTCCCTGGCCAAAACCCTGGAATGGGGACAGGGTGGCAGCAGTGGGGCAGAGCCTGCTGTGGTCATTGCTGCTCCTGAGGCCTCAGTTTCCCCCTCTGCAGTGAGATCGTGGCAGGTGAAAATGCCTTTTTCCTGCCTTTTTATTTRTATTTTGGGAGTTTTTTTGCAGTTTCCACACACCTCCTGTTACCAAGGGCAGAGTTGGAGAAGGGCATCCCCCAGTCTTCTGCTTCCCTTCTTTTTGTTCTTTATTTTTTCCTGTTCTACCACCAAAAAGGGATGGCAGGGGATTCAGAAGAGCTGGGAGGAGGGGGGATAATTCCCTTCACAACTTCCAGCGTCCAAGGCCRGGCTTCTTCTGAAGGAGAGGGGATACACAGGAAAAAAATAACATATTTCCTCTCTTTAAAAACCACTTTTTCTGCTGGGGCTTCTCCCTCACGCCCTGTATCTTCCCCCTGGGATGGGACAGGAGCGCTGGGCCCAAGGTGGGTGCCCCATCCCCACAGTGGGGGGACCCACAGGGAGACCCCAGCGGGGCCCGGGGAGTGGGTGGAGGGTGCAGAGCAAACATCATTAGAGCAGAGAGATGAGAAGCAAACAGAGCAGCTGGGCCTGGCTCTGAGCAAACACTCGCTGGAAATACAAAAGCCACCTCAGGCTGAGGCAGGGGACACGTCCCCTACACCGTGGGGGGGAGTCCCAAATCGGGGGGCTGGCCTGGCACCTCCTCTGTGAGCTGGGAACAGCTCTGGGATGGGGCAYCCCAGGCTCCAGGGATGTGGAGTCACATCCTGCCCTCTGCCAGGGTTTATTTTATCTCCATTTGGGCCTTTCCAGGCACATCCCTGCCGGTGGCTCGGAGCAGGGAGTGTCACCAGAGGGGACACGGGCACTGTGGGCAGGGCAGGTTCTGGCTTTGCCACGCTCATGGCTGCAGCCAGGGCTGTGTTGGGACACAAGGAAGGAGGGAGGGGAGTGTGGGCAGGATCCAGCCTGGCCGGGGAGGGACGTCCTGTGTTTGCTCACGGGGGACAGGGGATCGAGGGCAGCGGCAGGACCCAGCCCTGGCTGGACTTCCTGGCAGGGGATGGGGTGAGGACAGAGGGGGGGACAAGGGCTTGTCCTGCTCCCCAGGGTCCCTCTTGGAGCTCCTGGTCCCTGGGATGTCTCCCTGCAGCCTGACCCCACTCTCTGGGTGATACCAGTGTAGGGTTTGGGGCCAAGGGGTGCCTCGGGCCCAGTGACAGGACATGGCCCAAATGTCCCTTTGTGTGACAGTGGCACCAGGCTGGGACCCAGGGCCTGGCTTCGACCACGCCACGTGTCACCTGAGGAGCTGGGTCAGCTACTGCTTGGGGTCCTGCTGTGACCCAAGGGTTTCCCCCCCAAAATCCCATCAAACCAACCCTGTGAGCTGCTTACAAAGTTTCCCCTTGGGCTGGCTCTGCCAAAGGGTGAGAGGAGCCAGAGCCTGTCCCTGCTGCTGTCACTGTGTCACCCAGGCACCGTGGCGTGCATGCATGGATGGATGGATGGATGGATGGATGGATGACGAGGGAAGAGCCCAGCTTTGTTTGTTTTTCCCCTTACATGAAAAGCAGAAGGGGTGATGATGGTGCAATTTGCTGAGTTTCTGGCCACTCTGGCACCCGGTGGCACGGGGAGGGCTCAGTCCTTGTGTCTCCTTTTGCCTTGTTGTGCTGGCCAGGCTCCTTTGTTTATACAGCCCCCGTTCGACCTTTTAAATTGCTGTTAATGTTTTAGCGTAACGAATTAGTCTCTCATCACGAATCAGGACTCGAAATAAAAAAAAAAAAAGAGAGGGAAAAAAAAAACCCTCCGAGGCCAACTTCCTGAAATTGGGGTCATTCTCATTTGCAAGGCAGAGAATCTGAGAACCTTAATGCAAGGAAATTTATTCAAAGGCAGAGCCCCGGCGTGATTAGGCCCTTTGTAATTATAGCTCGGAGAGATTCCACTCCAGCCTCCTGCCTCCCTCATGGATTAGCAAGTGAGTCGGAAAAATACACAGGATTTAATTAGAGGCAAATTAAAATTGGTAATGAAATAGGGGCAGTAGCAAATGGCAGGGAGTTGGAAGGGGAAAAGGGAGCTGGTATCTCTCGGGGCTGCGCTGTCTGCCTACGTGTGTGTCTCTTTATTTTACATTTAGAAATGTAAAGATGGTCGATGTAAAGAAGAAAGGGAGGGAAAGGACCAAAACGGGAAGGTGGAGCGGGGAGGGGGGAAGGAAAAGAAAGGGAAAGATGAGCTGGCTTGGCTGAGCATCACCAGAGCTGCTGGTGTCCCTTGTCCCACTCTGTCCCCACYTTCCTCAGCATCGGGCCAAGGTCCTCCAAGCGAGGTCACGTCCCATGTGCAGTTTGGGGTCGTGGCCACKCAACGCCCCCAGTGCCAATGGGGTGAGGGAGCGCTCGGGCTGGCTTTGGGGAGCGTTGGGGTGGCCGGGACAGCGCAGAGCTGTGGGGAGGAGGCTGGTGAGGACGAGGAGGGTGTGGGCAGCGGGCCGGCCCCGAGCTCGTGCCCTGYGTGCCCTCAGAACGCCGTCCGCCACAACCTGAGCCTGCACAAGTGCTTCGTGCGCGTGGAGAACGTCAAGGGCGCCGTGTGGACCGTGGACGAGCACGAGTACCAAAAGCGAAGGCCACCAAAGATGACAGGGTGGGTGCTCCTCTCCCACGGGACGCAGCCCCGGAGCTGCCACCCTCCCGGTACCCCGGGCCGGGAACGCTCAGCCCTGCATCCCTCTGCTTTCTCTCTTCCTGCAGGAGTCCGACCTTAGTCAAAAATATGATTTCAGGACTCGGTTATGGAGCACTTAATGCAAGTTACCAGGTGAGGACCCAGCCCCGTCCCTGACAGGGACATGGGGGCACTAAACCCTCCACCAGTTCTCTGTTGGGGTCTTGCATTTTGTCAGGAAATGAGGGACAAGGGGGCTGGGTTCAAGCTGAAAGAGGGGAAATTTGGGGTTGATACATGGAAGAGATTCTTCCCTGTGAGGGTGGGGAGGCCCTGGCACAGGTTGCCCAGAGAAGCTGTGGCTGCCCCATCCCTGGAAGTGCCYGAGGCCGGGTTGGACAGGGCTTGGAGCCACCTGGGCTGGTGGAAGGCGTCCGTGGTGGGATGAGATGATCTTTGAGRTCCTTCCAACCCAAACCCTTCTGATCCCACGACCCTCCGTGCTCCACCTCAGGCTGCGCTGGCGGAGAGCAGCTTCCCCCTGCTCAACAGCCCCACCATGATCAACACCAGCTCGGCCAGCGCCATGCTGCACGTGGGCCACGACGACGTCAGCAGCACCGTGGAGCAGGTCAACAGCAACGGCAGCAACAGCCCCCGCCTGTCCCCGCAGCAGTACAGGTCAGCCTGGCCCGGGACGGGGCGAGGGACGGCGCTGGTGGCAGGGACAGGGGTGCCGGAGGGGTTGGTGCTCAGGGATGGTGGCACGTGGGGCGCTGGGAGCTGCTGGGGGGCTCCTGTCCCCAAGGCGAGGGGGGTTTTAGCTCCTGTCCCCAGAGTGAGAGGAGTTTTGGCTCCCATCCCCAGAGCAAGGAGGGTTCTGGACCAAAAAACTTCAGGGACTTTTGAGTGGTGGGACTCAGTCCCCAGGGCTGAAGGCTCCCACTCCCTGCAGCCACCAGGAGCTGTTTTTGGGCTCCCGTCCCCAGGGCAAGGGGGCTTTTGGCTCCCATCCCCAGGGCAAGGGGGTTTTTGGCTCCTGTCCCCAGGGTGAGGGGATTCTGGACCAAAAACTCGGGAACTTTTGGGTGGTGGGACCAACTCCCCGAGGCTGAAGGCTCCCACTCTCTGCAGCCACCGGGAGCTGTTTTTGGGCTCCCATCCCCAGGGCAAGGGGGCTTTTGGCTCCCATTCCCAGGGCAAGGGGGCTTTTGGCTCCCATTCCCAGGGCAAGGGGGCTTTTGGCTCCTGTCTCCAGGACGGGGGTGGTTCTGACTCCCATCCCCAGAGCAAGGAGGGTTCTGGACCAAAAACTTCGGGGAGTTTTGGATGGTGGGACCAACTCCCCGAGGCTGAAGGCTCCCTCTCCCTGCAGCCACCAGGAGCTGCTTGTGGACTCCTCTCCCCAGGGCAAGGGGACGTTTTTTGGCTCCCATTCCCAGGGCAAAGGGGCTTTTGGCTCCTGTCCCCAGGACGGGGGGGTTCTGGCTCCCATCCCCAGAGCAAGGAGGGTTCTGGACCAAAAACTTCGGGGAGTTTTGGGTGGTGGGACCCAGTCCCCGGGGCTGAAGGTTCCCCATCCTTGCAGCCACTGGGAGCTGGTTTTGGGCTCCTGTCCCCAGGGTGAGAGGGGGGTTTTGGCTCTTGTCCCCAGGGCGAGGGGGGTTCTGGACCAAAAACTTAAGGGAGTTTTGGGTGGTGGAACCAACTCCCCGAGGCCGAAGGCTCCCCCCCCCACAGCCACTGAGAGCTGCTTGTGGACTCCTGTCCCCACGGCAAGGGGGGTTCTGGCTCCTGTCCCTGGGGCAAGAGGAGTTTTGGCTCCCATTCCCAGGGTGAGAGGGGTTCTGGACCAAAAACTACAGGGAGTTTTGGGTGGTGGGACCAACTCCCCGAGGCTGAAGGCTCCCCCTCCCCACAGCCACCAGGAGCTGCTTTTGGGCTGCCATCCTCAGGGCGAGGGGGGTTCTGGCTCCCATCCCCAGAGCAAGGAGGGTTCTGGACCAAAAACTTCGGGGAGTTTTGGGTGGTGGGACCCAGTCCCCGAGGCTGAAGGCTCCCCTTCCCTGTAGCCACCAGGAGCTGTTTTTGGGCTCCTGTCCCCAGGGTGAGGGGGTTTTGGTTCTCATCCCCAGGACGAGGGGGGTTCTGGCTCCTGTCTCCCGGATGAGGGGGGTTCTGGACCAAAAACTTGGGGGAGTTTCGGGTAGTGGGACCAACTCCCCGAGGCTGAAGGCTCCCCCTCCCCGCAGCCACCCCGTGCACGTGAAGGAGGAGCCAGCCGAGGCGGAGGACGACAGCAGACCCGTGTCGCTGATGGCCAGCACCAACCAGAATGTGACGATTCCCGACGACAGGGACCTGGAGGAGGAGCTGCCGGTGGAAGACTTGTCCTAAGGACTCCTTCCTCCTCCCCCACCGAGGGGCGAACCCTTCCCACCCTCCCGGACGGAGACMGAGCGCCGCTCCCACCTCCCCAAGGTGACCTTCGGCGCTACCCTGTTCTTTCAAGGCACTTCCACAAAGCAAAAGGGTTCCCTTGGGACGACGACGACGACGACACCGACACCGACCTGTTGCTGCTGGCGCTGCCACTGCCCGGGGACCGACCGGCCCCGCCACGACACGAGAAGCAAAACCCCGAGAGCTGGACTTTCCCTCCCCTCCTCCCTCGGTTAGTGACTGGTGAACGAGGATGGTAGGTCGTTCCTGTCCGAAATGGTCCCTCCTTCCTTCCTGCGGGGAAGGCGCCTCCGTCCCCTCCTCCTCCTCCCCGCGGTGCCCGAGCCCCGCCAGCGGCCGCCCCGGGGAGCGACGGCGGGACCCCGCTGTCACCTCTGCGTCCCCCCGGGGGGCGTTGCACTAGGAGGGATCGCGGACCCCGCCCGCGTGCTGCCTGCACCTGGCTTTGGGGGAAGAAACGGCGGGAACGGGGCCGAGTCCTGTGCTGGGTGTCGGAGCTGGGGAAGGACAAGGACCGGCGCGGCCGTGGGACGGTGTCCCCTCGTCACCCGCCTGGCGAGCAGAGCAGCCTCCCGGCTCGCCCACCCTCCCCGAGCCCCAGCTGGGGGGGGGCTGCTGGCTCCAGCAGCGCTGACCATCCCCACCAGTGGACAGCGAGGACACGGCTCCCTCCTTCCCGCAGCGGGCGACGCCTCCCGGCCAGCAGGGACGGCCACTGGTCCCGCTTGGACTTCGGGGAAAGGCTCCCTGTGCATCCCATTCCGCCCCCGGAGCCGGGGCAGGGTCTCTGTGGAGCAGAGGGGGAACATCCCCACGGCCAAACACCTGCAGAGGGGCTGGGGGGGCATCGGAGCTGCCCCTGGTGGATGCCCAGACCTGGCTGGGGACCCCAGGCCGAGCCTGCAAGCCGGGTGGGGGTTCCTGCTTTTCATCTTTTCTTTTCCTTATCCTTTTGTTTGCGTCCAGATGGGAAGATACCAAAAGATTTCCTAGAGGCAGAAGGTCCGTAGTTCAGGTGAACAGATGGTATTCGTGCCAAAAAAAACAAAAAAAAAAAAAAAAGAAAAAGAAGAAATGTTAATAATAACGAGAACAACACAACCAAACACCCCTCTTCTCCCTGCTCTTTCTTTCTGGGGTGGTGATGTGGGTACCCAGTGCCAGGTTTTTCCTGGGAGGCAGTGTGGCGTTCCTGGTGCTCTGTGGTGGCTTTGGGGAGCATCCCCTTCCTTGGGAACCATCCCCTTCCTTGGGGAGCATCCCCTTCCCTGGCACAGCCGGGCTGGCACTGGCTGTCCTGGCACGCAGTGGGGTCGTGAGGGACTTGCTGTGATGGGCACGRGGCTGCTCTGCTTGATGACCCCAGCTCCAGGCTCTCCAAAGTGACCCCGAGGGCCTCTCCGTCCCTCTCTGTGCCCGGAATCCCGGGATGAGACATTCCCGGGGGGCTGTGTCACCGCGGGAGCTGCTGCGTTTTGGGCTGAAAACGCCACGCGCAGCTGTGGGTCGGGGTGGGGGCGTTCACCTGTCCCCGCTGTCACCCTGTGACCCCCCCGAGGGGCTCCTGGCGCTGTGCAGTGTCCCTATACTCCACCCATCCTTTTCCCTGCCTGCCGCATCCTCGATGCCCGGGGGGCTTGCAGGGATTGGGGGGGATCCCTGCCACCCCCGGTGCCACCCCCAGCGCCACCCCAGCGCCATCCGGGGGCTGCCGRGGCCCTCGGCGCCGTTTCCCGTGCCCGAATCCCGGGATTTTCCCCGCTCCCCCCCGACACCCCTCTAGGTGTCACCCGCGCCCGCTGCTCGCGGTGCCGAGCGCCCGGGACGGCCCCTTCCCGGCGCATTCCCGGCCCCTTCCCGGCCCCTTCCCGGGCTCTGCCGGACACCAAAGACCCTGCCCGGGCTGGGGGGCACCAAGCGAGACCCCCCCTTCTGCTGTGCGCATCCCAAAATCCCCCCCATCCTGCCAAAGGAGCTGTGAGGCACCGTGGATTTTCCCCATCTACTTTATTTTTTCCTCTTTTTCCCTTCTTTTTCTTTTTCTTTTTCTCTTTTTTCTTTTCTTTTTTCTTTTTTCTTTTTTCTTTTTTCTTTTTTCTTATATTTTATCTTTTTCTTCTTTCTTTTTCTTTTTTCTTTTCCTCTTTTCCTTTTTTCTTCGTTTTTCTTTATTCCCCTTATTTCCCCTTTTTCCTCTCTTTTTTCCTTTTTTCTTTCTCCTTTATTCCCTTTCCCCTTTTCCTCTTTTCTTCCCTTTTCTTTATTCCCCTTTCTTCCCTTTCCCTTTCCCCTTTTCCTCTTTTCTTCCCTTTTCTTTATTCCCCTTTCTTCCCTTTCCTCTCTTCCTTTTTTCCTTTTTTCTTTTTTCTTCTTTTTTCTGTTTTCTTCTTTCTTTTTTCTTTTTCCTGTTTTCTTTTTTTCCCCATTTTTTTCCTTTTTTTCCCATTTTTCCCTTTTTTTTTTCTTTTTTTCCTTTTTTTTCCCGTTTTTTTCCCTTTTTCCCTTTCCCCCCCCCACTCTTTAATTTAAGTTATTGTAACCAGTTTACAGCTGCCATGGGGGTGTTGCTGGGGGGTGGCACCACCTCTTGCTGCTTTACTCGTGGGAAGGAGCAGGGATGGATGGCCGGGATGGACGTTGGGATGCTCAGCCACCCCTCACCCTCCGYTGGGAATCTCCTCCCTCCATCCAGGCTTTTGGGATTTTTGGTTGGCATCTCCCCACTGGGAATTATTGTCCCTCTCTGGGCAGTGCCAGCCCCTGGTGTTCAGACCCCTCCCTGTTTTGGGGGTGTTTCAGTAGCTGCTCTCCTTTTTCCTCACCTTCCTCCTCCTCCTCCTTTTTTTTTTCGCAGCATTTCCTCCTCGGGGTGTGATTATTTTTTTTAAAGCTTTTCCAGAGGTACAGACACCCCTGAAACGCATCCCAGGGCCTCCAGATCCCCGTGGATTCAGCCAAAATCCCCTCCACCATCATCCAGACCCTGTAAGGACAACCTGGCTCCTTCCCCTCCGCTCCGAGAATTCCCATATTTCCTCAGCCACCATCCCGGCTCCCAAGAGCACTCTATATATATATTATATATATATATAAATAAATATATAAATATAAAGGAGGGGTTTTTGTCTTGAAACACATGCACAGGATTGGAAAAATCCAGTGGCTCCAGGTGATGYCTTTCCCCCCGGGAATTGCGGGGTGGATGATCCCACGGGAAACGTGCCCGGTTTGATTCTCAGGGGTAAATTTAATTCCTTCTGTTACCCCCCCACCCCAGCAGGGTCCCACCTGAGCCCAGGTACTGTGTGTGTCCCCCCCCCAGCCTCGCTGCCCCCGCCCCTCCCACCGCTCCCACCCCTCTGGTCCATTTTCGGTTGGAATTTTCCGGAATTCTGCGTGTCTTACCTCAAAGCGCTGCGGGGAGGGAGGCTCAAGGACCAAACACGCCGTGTGGCAGAACTGTATGTCTGTATATATTGAGATAGAGATATTCTGGCTTTCGACCTACCAACACAAATTGTTCTTTTTTTGGGGGGGGGATTGGTTTATTTTTTCCTGTATTTTGTGTTTTATTCCCTGTTTCTGTCCATCCCGGGGCACTTCTGCGAGGGGGAGCTGTGGGCACCTCTCCGGACCTAAAGGCATTTTTCTGGTATCTCCCACTGAAGGAATCGCTCATTTTTCCCATGTTTTTTTTATTTTATTCCTGGATGGTTTCTTTACCCCAAATCGGTACCTGGGGGAGGGGGGGTCAGACCCCAGTGCCGGAAGGGAGGGGGTGCTGGGAGCACTGGGAGCTGCCGGGGAGGCGGAAGGGAGAGCAGCAGCCGAACCTGCGTCAAACCAAAGGGTTTCTTTGCTTTGTTTACACCCCTGGCCAACCCCGCGGCCCGGAGCATCTCCCTGCGTCTAGGTTTTTGTCCTGGAAGCGCCGGGGGCAAGTCGGGACGGCCCCGAGCCAGGGGCCGGGGGATGGAGCTGCCGCGGATTGGGGCCATCCCTCCCCGGGAAAGCGCCAGCCCTGCCACCACCTTTTCCTGTTTTTTCCCCCCCTCCTCGTTTTATTCCCATCCTCTCCGGCGCCGGGTGGGAAGGTGATGCTGGGGAGGCGCGGCGAGCTCCGAGGGGGTGGAGGGGAGGGCGGGTGTGTAAAAAGTGACCTCTTCCCTCCCTCCYTCCCTCCCCGGGCTCCCCGGCTCCCTCCCCGCGCTGTATAAAGGAACTCGCCTGGCTGTGTAT
This sequence comes from Amblyornis subalaris, assembly GCA_018881555.1. Lineage (NCBI taxonomy): Eukaryota > Metazoa > Chordata > Aves > Passeriformes > Ptilonorhynchidae > Amblyornis > Amblyornis subalaris. The sequence goes on along the minus strand of JACAXG010000081.1, from coordinate 371,400 downwards.
TTGTACTCTGAGCTCCGTGTGTCTGCGTGGGCAGACGGTAAACCCTTGTACAGTAGGTCTAGCTGCATGTAATCTGTATGGACAATGGCATTATAAAATGCAATAAAAGAAATTACCTATCGTGCCGCCGGCCTGGCTGCTTGCTTGAGGTCGTTGAGGGGGGGAAAAAAAAAAAAAAAACAAAAATAGGTATTTTTGCAGAATGGCGGGATTGTTGAGGGTGGGAAAGAGCTCTGAGCTCGGAGTCCAGCCTGTGAACGATCCCCGCCGTGTCCAGGCGTTCCCTGGACACCTCCAGGGATGGGGACTCCACCACCTGCCTGGGCAGCCCCTTCCAAGGCCTGACCACCCTTTCAATGAGGAGATTCTCCCTGGAAGTCCTTGTAGGAGCAATGGCCAGCCCGGGAAGGAGAGGGGAGGGAAGTGGCTTCGTCTGCTCTGAGTGTTGGGGTGAGCTGGGGGCTACAGCAGCTCCCCTCATTGGGGTCCCCACATCTCCCCCTCCCCATCTCCTCCTTCCAGCCCCACCACATGAACTGGAGGGACGTGGAAATTCCCATTTCTCTGGTGGACTCCCGCAGCTGCGATGGGATGGGATGGGATGGGATGGGATGGGATGGGATGGGATGGGGAAACAGTAGCCCCTGGAAAAGCACAACAGCAGCTCAGACAGCTGAGCTGTCCCTCTCCTCTTCCTCACCCCACAGCCCCTGTTTTGTCCCGTGGAGATGGGAAGGGTTTTCCCAAAGGCTGGAGCGAAGGCGAGTTGCTGGGATTCCCACAGCAGGACACCTGTGCAAACGAAAAATAACAATTATTAATTGTTATTAATGTGTTTAACACATCCACGTCCATGTTCTTCAGAGGTCCTTTAGGCCAGCAGCAGCAGCAGCAGGTCCCCCCCAGCACTGGAATTCCGAGGTTCGCTCGGAATCGCTCGGTGCTCGTSAGGGCTCCGAAGGCAGGGCCAGGTTTGCAGCCTCAGTATCTGCCCCTTAAGAGCAAACAAAGTGAGRTTTTGGCACTTCCCTCAGGGAATCAGCTTCCCAGGGCATCGAGGCTTTGCCATCAGGGACTTTGGATTATTCCCGTGCCCTTTTCCTGAATATCCTCACTGCAAGTCCCGGCCGGAGCCGCAGCAGCAAAGAGCAGACAGGGAAGAGATTCCAGACTCTCAGCCCCCCGAAATGGCTGCTCCTTCCCCTGTGSAGACCCTGCCAATATTAACAGCCTCTTACATCCCCTCTCCCTCCGCCCCTCCACCCCAGCCAAACTCCCTTAATCTCTTTTCCAGTGGCCCTTTTTCCAGGGCTYGGAGCCGTGGCCAGCTCGCCCGTGGCTTCCTGGGGTGCTCTGGACGTGCCTCTGCAGCCCCTCAGCACCCACCTGGGGGGCTGAGCCAGCACCCATGGGTGCCCCAGCATGGGGGGCCAGTGTCCATGTCCCTTCCCAGTGTCCCCACCCTCCCCCAGTGTCCCTGTCCYCTCCCAGTGTCCCCGTGAGCTCCACAGCTCCCTGGGGAGGGCGTGGGGGTCGTGGCTGGGAGCGTCACTGTGGGGAGCATCTGGCTCTGATGGATTTAACACTTGGAGCTTTTAACTTTTAAACTAGAAACTTTTTTCCCTTTTTTTTTTGKTTTTTTTGGGGKTTKTTTTGTTTTGTTTTTTGGCATGGACATGAAAGCTCTCCCAGTTTGATTGCTAAACCAGTAAGCGGATAGGAGGGGAGACTGGGACCAGTCACCCCCTCCTGGTGCAGAGCAGCTTCATGCACCCACCCCTCTCCTCCTCTTCCTTCCTGCTGCTCCAGAGCTGTATCCACACGGATAACACCCTTCTCTCCAGCAAACTCGGTGCTTTGCCCCAAATCCATGGGATTTTTGCACGCCCCTGAAGCACGAATGGGGGGAAGTCGCTGCCTTGGATGCACGGAGCTGGCACAGCTTCCAAACAGCTCCAAAGAGCCAGAAAAAGGAGGGAGAGCTTTGGGTGGTTTGGGTTCGGGTTTTTTTTTTTTAAATGAGCATTAAGAAATTGGAATATCGGGGTCAGGAAGGAAAGTGGCCAAAGGGTTCTTGCTCCGAGATCTGGGAGTCACTGATGTCTTGGAGGTGTCTGGACCATGTGGGAGTGTCCCCCTGGGATCAGGGCTGAGAAGGGACCCCAAAACATGCTGGCCACCCAGCCCTGGGCCACCAGTCAGTTTGCTGCGAGCCCCCTGCACCGGGGGCTCAAAAAGCAGGGGGAAGAAGAATCGTGGCTTTAATAAGTGGGAAGGAAAACCCAGGAAYGGTGGGAGCGGGCACTGGATGGGTGTAACCTCCCACTTCTGCCACCCCMAGCTCTCCAAAAGCCTGGGCTTGTCCGTCTGTGCAGGAACCTGGGACATCAGCCCTGGGACAGGAGGGAGGGAGGACAAAGGGGACTTTGTTGGGGAGCGTGAGCTCTCCACGTCCTGCCCGCGGCAGGATCCGGCTGCCTGTGGTGCTCCGGGATGGTTGGGAGCCCTGGAGCAGCTCCGGCCAGGGGAGTTTTGCTGACCCTRCCCGGGAACTCAGCGAGAACCCCAAAGCAGCTGAGGGGGCACCTCCTCATCCCTGGGTGCACCAGACCCTCCTCAAGGTGCTTTTTCCGGCTCCGTTCCCTGAAAAAGGGATGCTCAGTCCCTGCCTGCCTGGGACAGGGCCCCAGCACCAGCGAGCCCCCCAGGCTGCGGTCCCCAGCTGCCCCCAGGGTGGGTGGCACTGGTGGGACTGCCACGATGCTGCTGTGCCCCTGCCCCCAAACCAGCCCGCAGCCTGCCAAGACAGAGCGTGGAGGGGATGGAGGAAATCTTTAATTTTTCCATCTTCCAAAGATGAGCATCCACAGAGCCCCCCCCTTTTTTTTTAAATATTAAATGTCCGTTTCCTTCTTTTTCTTTTTTTTTCTTAAATATTATTTACAGAAATAGCTCGTGACTCATCAAAATCTTTCGGCAGCAAATGTAAAACAGTGGGGTCATTCACTGCGAACCCAGCGAGGCAGGCACAGCCTCCTCCCCCCACCAGAAGGCTCGGAGAAGGTTATTTTGTTTAGAGGCTCTGTGTGTGCGCAGGGACGGGGAATTCTGCTCCACGGATCAAGGGGGTGATGGCTCAGACCCCAAAAAAACAGCTCAGCTCCGGGCCGGGCCCCGGCCCCGCTCGCCGCGGGTTAACCGCGCGCGCCGGCTCCAGGGGTGTTTTATCCCTTGTTTTCCAGGATCACACGCATTTTCTCCCCTTTATTTATTTTCTTTTCAAAGGCTGCGCCCAGGGATAGATGCCGGGAATGTTGCAAAACCCTCTTTGAACTGCGAAGTCGAGGCTTTAGCGCTAAATCCTCGCCGGAGACGGGAAGGTCACGGAGGTTTCAATCTCCAACGCCTCCGGTCTGGGGCGCGGGAGGTGTAGGGGACCCACAAACCCGAGGTTATGGGRTGCAGATCCGGGGGGTGACGGGGTGCAGATCCAGGGGGGATGGAGCACAGACCCCGCTCCCCCCCACCCCGAGGAGCCCGAGGCGCAGCCGGGAGCTGGGAGAGCCGGGCTGGGTTTACTTTGGCGGCGGCGGCGCCGGGAGCGGTGCGGGATGCCAGAGCTTGTGAATGTGGGTCAGAGCAGTCACACACCTACAGAAATGGCCTTGTTTTCCAAGCTCCAGCCAGCTCCCACAGCCTTCCTCGGAGCGCGGCCGGCTCGGGGGTAGCGCGGGGCTGGGCTGGGCTGGGTGGAATCGCTGAGGGATTGAGTTGGACGCTTCAGGTGCCCCCAGCCCCGCTCCCGCCCACCTCAGCCCCTGCTCAGGCTGCTCGAGGGGAGTTTTCTTCAGAGAGGATGATATTTCAGGGGAAAAAAAATACTTATTTTTGTGGGGAACACTCCTTTGTGTCAAATTGTGACCCCCTGGCAGACCCCAGTGGACACCCCGAGTGTTTTCCTGCTCACCTCCATCCCTGGAGCTTTCCAGTGCCAGGAGGGGACCGGAGGTCCCACAAAACCACCATGCCCAGGGCCCAGCATCCCCCAGYGAGGGTGGGCGGTGGTTGCTGGTCCATCACTGTGGGGCAACGGTGAGGCAAAGCAGCAGCAGGGTTTTTTTCCAGGGTGTCCCAGTGGGATGGCCCACGGCACAGGCAGCACCACAGCCCCTGGGTTGCTGTGGGTAAAGCCCTGCTGCTCTCCCAGCCCCAAAATCCCTGTAAAACACTTTCTTGCACGGCACAGCTCCCACCGTGCTGGGATCTGCCAGCCTGGGGAGCCCTGTTCCCCCTCAAAGCCAGGGCTGCACACTGGGGAGGTCCTGGACCACCGAAGTYGYRACTCAGCTTCCCACCTGCTCTTTCYATTTTGTTCTGGGTTATCAGGCCAAGCTGTCAGTGCACAGGGAGAGGGATGCTGATCCCACCCATCCCTAAACCGRGCACTGGCACCTGCATTCCCAGCTCTGTCCTCCCCCGGCAGAGCATCCCCTGCCCGGGGAAGCCGCCCCACGCCTCCTCCTAACTCCAGGCACTCCCAGGGCTCCCGGGCTCCCTTTGTCCAGCGGGGCCACATCCCCCGGGGCTGCCCGGGGGCCGAGGGTGCGGCCGCCCCGGCAGGGCCGGGCCCGCGGGTGTCGGGGCAGGTAAGCGGGGAGGAATGTGCGGCGGCAGCGCGTGGGGCTGGCACGGCCCCGGGCTCATCCCGGCGTGACTCAGCCGCTGCCTCAGCAGTGCCGGCACACCCCGCGCAGCCCTGCCTGCCACCGCCAGCGCGGCCGGCTCCAAGCGGGGATGCTCCTTCGACGGACCCTGTGGAAAGCCGGCAGAGCCCCCGCTGGGAGCAGGGAGGGGAGCGACCCAGCCCCGGCTCCCGGATTTCCCAAGGACGGGACGTCGCGCTGTCAATCCATGCTTCACCCTGAGTGACAACAACGCGCTCTGTGCCTTCGGGATGCGGCGCCGGGAAAAAATCCCGAGCAGTCAGATCCCTCCGGTGCCGCTCCGTGCCCCATGGCTGCCTCATTCCCTCTCCCCGGCCCCATTTCCTTTCCGCGTGGCCGCGGCGGTGGCGTCTCAGCACCTTCCCCTGGTGCCTCACCCCGCCGACCGCGGCAGAGCGCCGGTGCCGGCGCAGCGCCGGTGGCAGCCCCGGTGGCAGCCCCGGGCAGGAGCGGGCCGGGATGTGCGCAGCCACCGGGGCTCTCCCCTGGGTCCGGCCCTGCTCTGGGAACACGGGGCCGAAGCTCCGGATTGCAAAATCCGCTCGCTGCCCAGACTCCAGCGCGTCCGGGAAGGGGTGGCCGAGGGCAGGGCTGGCTGGTGGCGACCCCGACCCCGCTCGGCGGCGAGGGCAGGGGGGCAGCCCCCGGTGCTGGCGGCCGGGCCGGCTCCAGCCTCGTGCTCCGGCCTCTGCCTGTTGTGCTGGGCTCTTGAGCACAGGAAAACGCAGCAGTGGGATGAAAAACAACTCCGCAGACATCCCACCGCGTCCTCGTGACGCCCAGCACGGGGACGGATCCTCGTGGGGCCCTGCGGGGACACGGTGCCGCAGCAAACAGTGAACTCGGGGTTGGCCCACTGGGGACGTGTCGCTGCCGCTGTTGCTGCTCGAACCTGCGTTTCACAGCGGGCTCGGGGCCGGTGGCGGCAGCGACGCCGTCCCCTCTGATCCCAGCAGCTCCGGGCATCGCCCCGAGCAGCAGAACCTCCTTTTCCAGTTGGGGAAACTGAGGCAGGGAGGGGTGGCGGAGGCAGAGGCGTTCCCTGGACACGCCACGGAGCCGGGGACAAAAGTTCCCTCTTTGCTTTCCTGCCTGGGGGAAAGCAGACAGGCTGGAGCAGCCACCCAAGGGGTCCAAACACCCACCCGAGGGGTCCAAACACCCACCCGGGGGGCTCAAACACCCACGCGAGGGGCCCGAGCACAGCTCAGCCCCACTACTCCCCCCGCAGTTTTCCTCAGGGGGACCCGGCCCCGAGCCGAGAGCGCAGCGCAGCTGTGAAATCCCAAATCCGAGGTTGGCCCGGGAGCCACCTCCGCCTGCCCCGCGCCTCTCCCCTCTCCCGGCTCCACTCCAGCCTCCAGCAGAAGCTCCGGCAGCGCCGCGGGCGCGGGTGGCCGCGTGTTTGCGCTCCCAGCCTTTTTTTTTTTTATTTTATTTTTTGTTGTTGTTTAATTTAATTTTTTTTTTTTTTTTTTAAGGAATAGGGAAAGAAAAAAAAAAAAGCGCGAAGCCCAGCCCAGAGGCAGCCCCGCGGCCCGGCCGGCCCCCATCGGCGGGGCGGCGGGGCCGGGGGATGCGGGGCGGGCGCGGGGGCGGGCGCGGCGCCCCGCGGGGCCCCAGGTGAGCGCGGCGGGACGGGCGCGGGGCCGGCCCGCACCGAGCCCGCACCGAGCCCCGCACCGAGCCCGCACCGAGCCCCGCACTGAGCCCACACCGAGCCCGCACCGCCCGCACCCATGTCCCGGCCCGGCAGCCCCCGGCCGAGCCGCCCGGAGCCGCCCCGAGCCGAGCCGGTCCCGCCGCCAGGTACCGGGGGTCCTGCCCGGGGGGGACGCGGGATGGGGGACACGCGTGGGGGGCGTGGGGGACACTGGTGGGGAGTGGGGGGGGGCGCAGGTCCGGAGTGCGGGGCTGGAGGGGGGGAGGGTTGTGTGCGAGTGTGTGTGCACGAGTGGGGGGCTGTGCACGGGTGGGGGGCTGTGGGTTCACGGGGAAGGGTGTGGGTTCACGGGAAGGGTGTGTGTGCACGGATAGGGTGTGTGTGCACGAGTGGGGGGTGTGTGCAGCACTCCCGGGGGAGCGGCTCAGGGATGTATAAATAAATGTGTGTGTGCGTACAGGGCTGGGGGGTTCACGGCTTGGGGGGTTCTGCACGGCTGGGGGGTGTATTTGTGGGGGAATCGGTTCAAATTCCGGGGGGTGTGGGTGCTTAGCTGTGGGGTGCCCCGTGTGGGAACGCATTGCTGGACACGGTGAGTGTGCACGGAGCGGGGAAGGAGGAGTGTGTGTGCGTGGCTGGGGGTGGGTAGCAGGGGGGTGTGTGGCTGGGGAGGGAGTGTAAGCACATTTTGGGGCGGGAAATGCACGGCTGAGTGTGTTTGTGTGTGTGTGCAGGGCTGTGAGCAGCTGAGTGTGTTCTGGTGCCCYTGACAGTGTTTTCCTCTGTGTGTTTGTGTGTTTGTGCAGGGCTATGAACACTGAGTGTGTGCTGGTGCCCCTGACAATGTTTGTGTGTGTGTGCAGGGCTGTGAACATCTGAGTGTGTGCTGGTGCCCCTGACAGTGTTTTCCTGTGTCTGTTTGCGTGTGCAAGAGCAGCAGCTGCCGGGAGCCCGCGGGGACCTCGCAGCCCAAACTCTCCAGCAGTTCCTGTAGCGGGGCCAAGCCCGGGGAGCAGCCGGGGCGGGGGGGGGTATGAGCTAAACCCCCCCCGAGGGATGGGAGTGAGGGTCTGGCCCCTCGAGGGGGGCTGGATTACGGTGGAGAAACGGGGAACCCTCACTTTGTCCACGCTGAGCCCCCCGGAGCCCCTTCAGTGGCTCTGCCCGAGTTTGCGGTGCTCAGTCCCCGCCAAGCTTCACGTGCAGAAAATGCCTTAAAAACCCCAACGAGAGACACAAAACCGCCGGGGCGGGAGGCTGGTGGAACACAGCGTGGTGTGTCTGTCGGGCCAGACGCAAAAGGGGCCGAATCCAGCCCGGGAACGGCTCCCACACGCCCCGGGAGCGGCTGCCGGGCCGAGCGGTGCCGCGGGAGCTCCGGGCACGGCGACCCTCGGGATCCGGCGCGGCTGGACCGGCCCCGGTGTTGGCTTTGGCCCGCAGCACGGCCGGGCCCGAGTTTTGGAGAATGCATCCTCTTGTTCTCTTCCCCCCTGCTCTTCCAGCTGGATGCCGCGGGCTCCGCTTCCCGGCTGAGCTGCGGCCGCGTCCCGGGGCCCAGGCAGCTGCGGGGGCTGTGTGGGGCTGATTTCCCTGGATTTCCTTCCGTTCCTTTCCCTTCCCAGGTGGTTGGCGAGCTGTTAATGCACGGTGCAAAGAGGTTTTGCAGGGGAACTTGTCCCCAGCCCGGGTCAGGGGAGTGCTGTGCACGGCTACTGCACCGCCAGCTGGGGGGAAGGTTAAAAAGTGGTTTAAAAATCTCTTAAATGCATTGGGAAAATGGCCTTGGAGCTTTTTCCCGTTCCCTGTGGCCACACGGGAGCAGTGCTTCAGCTCCCAGGTGTCCTGAGCAGGAGCACTGGGATGGGGCTGAAGTGCCTGGGGGCATCTGTGAGTGCCCCATTCGGTGTTCCCGTGTTGGAGGGGCACCCATGAGTGCCCCATTCGGTGTTCCCACGTTGTAGGGGCACCCATGAGTGCCCCATTCGGTGTTCCCAGGTTGGAGGGGCACCCATGAGTGCCCCATTCGGTGTTCCCACGTTGTAGGGGCACCCATGAGTGCCCCATTCGGTGTTCCCATGTTGGAGGGGCACCCATGAGTGCCCCATTCGGTGTTCCCATGTTGGAAGGGCACTCACGAGTGCCCAGTTTGGTGTTCCCACATTGGAAGGGCACCCATGAGTGCCYCATTCRGTGTCCCCACATTGGAGCAGTGTCACCTCCATCCCAGACCAGCCCCTAACCCACCCAGCTCCTCCAGAGGGGAGTGTGGACCCAAGGTGTGAACCCGACCAGAGCTGGACCAAATTTGCCTCCTTTRGACTCCTCCTCCAGCGTGGGGAGGGCGAGGTGGTCTCCTCAGTTCCCACGTGCCCAGGCTCCAGGGGCTAAATTTCATCCCTGTCCGGCCTCAGGGAGCAGCTCTGCGGTGTCACCTCTCGAATCCTCGCTCGCATCCCTCCTTCCTCTCTCCCTGTGTGATTCTGGGGAGGGACGAGCGGCCTCGTGACGCTCGGGTGCACAGCCCCGGTGGCTTGGGCAGGGGCCAGCGGCTCTGTCACGCACACYGAGCCTGGGAATTTTCCCTCCATTCCCATTCCCGAGTTTTACAATCCAGACCAGCCCAGCTGGGAACACAGACCCGTGGAATAAACAGGGAAACTGAGGTGCCAGGGTGGTTTGGCCCAATTCGGCCTGCGGTGGGCAGCTGGGGGGGGGGGTTTGCCGTGCTCGGTGCTATTTCCCAGCTGGAGACGGAGCTTTTTTCCCGGAGTTTATTCCTTGGCATCTCCGGGGATGGGCCGGCTGCCATCACAGCCTCCTCCCACCCGGCAGGGACGGGGACATGGCAAACCAAAGCCTCGAAATAGCCACAGGTAGTTTGCAGAGAGAGGAGGCCTCTGTCTGCCTGGGCAGGGTTGGGAGGGGCAATTATTTTTCGGAGGAATTAGCCAGARAACAGGAGAAAAACAACGTTTTTTGGTCGGTGAGAGGATCCTTCCTTCGCCGAGGGGGAACGGGGACAGCAGGAAGCAGGAGAGGGTCTTTCCTCCTCCTCCATGGAAAGATGGTCGAGACAAATCCGCGGCCAGAAGCAAAACCTCCTCGGGTTTGGCTCTGCTCGTTCCCACCTCCCTTCCTGCCCCTTCCCTTTGCTGTGTGGGGCCACCCCCATGTCCCCAATCCCTGCCTGTGTCCCGGCTTGGCCACTGGCAGCTCCGTGGCTCGGAGCCGAGCCGGGACRGGACACTCACGCACATTTTTCCTTAATTCCTTCTGCCTGTTCCCAAAGATTTTGCCCCGAGGTGTAACAGGAGGCGGAAAAAGCCGTGGCGTGCTCGGCCCCAAAAACGCAGCTTTCAGACCCAAAATATCACCGAGGGCTGCACRAGGTGCCCCGAGCAGGGGGCTCTGAGCAGGAATTGGTGCCACCTCCCTCAGGATCCCTTTTCTGGGACCGTCGCGCTCTGGGACAGGGGTAGGAACAAAGGGGACCCTTTCCAAAGTCAAAATAAAAGGAGTTTTTGCTTGTTTGAGCACTGATTTAAAYGCAGGATTGCAGAGTTGCACGCAGACGTCCTCGAAGCGCAAAGAACCCCTCCCAAAAGAGCCCTAAAAGAAACAAAAATACATTTTTTTTTACCYCACGGAAAGACTTTTTGCACCGAAGGATCGATTTCTGTTTTTCTTTCGAACTTTCCTGTCAGCTCATGAGAAAGCTTTGCTTGTGTTTGTTCTGTGAACAACAGCGAAATTTATGAAAAAATAGAAAAAGATAGAAAAAAAAAAGGGAAAAAGGGCAGATTTCTGGCTTTTTTCAAYGTTTCAGGGTTTGAGCAAAACAAAGCCAGGCCTTCGGGCTGTGTCGCCCCTGCTCCYGCTCCAGCTCCTGATTGAATTTCCTTGGAAAGCGCCTGCCCAGGAGCTGCAGAAACCCAAGCTCTCCTCGGGGGATTTGCTGGAGTGCTGGTGATTTTTCCCAGAACTCCGAGTTCCCCCTCCTGTGGGATGGGCACCAGCACCCCCCAGCATGGCCCCATGGGGTCCCTTCCCATCTCCCGCCATGTCCCAGTTCTTGGAATCTGCTTTGGGATCTGTGCATGGGACAAGCCCCAACCTACAGAGCGTGTGAGCATCAGGACTGAGAAGTTTTGGGCTCCATCTCCACGGGATGTTTCTCTGGGAAAATCCCATTTCCGTGCCTCAGTTTCTCCGCCGGGCCGGGCGGTGCCAAGGTAGTTTTGCAGGAAAATCCCTGGAGCTCAGGTAACTGACGGATCCTGGATTAAGCCCTGTGCTGGGCAGATCCYGGGATGAAAGGGGCTCCATAAATGCAAATTATTATCCCTGCTAATAACAGTGTCYAGCAGCTCCCGTTGATCCGCTCCTCAATTAACTTTTTTCAAGGATTTAGGCTGGAAAGACACAAATTTTCCCTGGCAGGACCTGTGCTGGTTTAACCCCGGAAGGTTACACAATTACTGGCCTGGCTTGGGCCTTAATTACTCCCTCCATAATTTCCCCCAGCGCAGCTCCTCGCTCTGTAATTCCCAGAATCTCCCCGGATGTGATAGGCATCGCCTCAGCTGCTTTCCAGGCTTCAGGGATAATTGCTTTTCCTTAAGGACACCCAGGATTGCCTCCTGCATCCTTCCTCCATGCCAGGCTCCCGTGGCATGGGGGTTTTCCATCCTTTGGGGGGTTATCCTGCCCCAGGTGCTCCTCAAACTCAATGGAAGTTGACTCAACCCCAGGCTGAGTCTTTTCCCTCTTGTTTTCCCATCATTTTCCTCCATTCCCTGTCCCCACAGTGTGTTTGGGATAGTTTGTGTTGTTTTTGGGATGAGGCAGAGCCCAGGTTTGGTGCTGGGAGATGAAGAAAGAAATCTGGTCCTTCCCAGGTTTGTGCCCTGGGAAGTTTTGTTGTCCAGGTCTCTGGTTCAAGCTTAGGAATTCCTTCTTCCCGTGCACCTCCACTCCGGAATGGTGCCCTAATATCTATAAAATATAAATATATTTCTGTTAAATCTATTCTTGCTGCACGAGGAGTAATTCCTCCGGAATTGCTGCAGTGTCAGAGACGCTTCTTGCACGGAATTTATTTTTTATCTCCCCTGAAATCCCTTCTGGAGGGTCATCCCCACCTCCYCGCTCTTGGGTAGGAGCAATCCTTCCACGAATTCCATTCGGCGGGAGCCGGTTGGATCCAGGAGGACCTCGGAGCGATGGGATTTGTAGGGACACCAGCCTGGAGCCGGGGTCAAACTCCGAGCACGGATGGACTGGATGGACGCTGGTCCTGGCCTGTCTGGCCCAAAATTCCTCCTTCCCTACCCACCCAAAGGCTATAAATACCAAATAACAACAACTCCTGGCCTGCTGAGCTCTTTGGGGTTTTTGTGGGTTTTCTTCTGCTTTGTTTTGCTYTTTTGGCGTTTAGGAAGTCACTTTTCATAGAAACCAATGGTTTTTTGGACCGGATTCCTCATTGTCCCAGAATTGTTTATCCGAAGCATTGCCCAGGTGAGCAGAGAGGGGGCAAAGGTTTTCCAGGTGGGAAGCAAAGCTGTGCTGGCTCCTTCCCGGCCATGCTGCAGTGCTCTGGACATCTCTCCTCCTTCCCTTCCCACCCTCCTTTTCCTCTCCCTGACTATCCCAGAATCCGAGAAGGCCTCGGTGCATGAATTTCAGACTGAATGTAAATAAGGCATTTGGACTTTTCCCAGTTGAGCAAACTTTCAAACCAGAATTTCGCTCCCCTCTCCTCCCGCCCGGCTCGCGGGATTGGAAGGATTTGCTCTGGTGCCGTCTCTTCTGCGCTCGAAACCACTTCATGAGGCTCTAAGATATCCCTGGAATAGGTCGGGGATTGGGCCAGGAAAACCAGGAGAGATTACACGCTCGTTTTATCTGCATAAAAAAGAGATTAGAGAGCTCCCAACCCAAACAGCGCCGAGGGCTGTGGTGTTGTTCATGGCAAGCGCTTCCCAGGCCGTCTCCATCCAGCATGGCCTGGGCCCTGTCCAGCCATTCCCGAGGGATTAAAGGCAGGGAGAAGGGGGGGCTCTCCTGAGCATCTGCACGTTGGCAGGAGCTGCATCCCGTGGCATTGGATGTGGATCCAGATGTGCTGAGAYGCTTCTCCCTCCCTTTTGCTCAACACCAAACATCTGCATGCCGGAGGGCTGGGATTTGCTTCCACGCTTTCCCAGTCCCAGCCTGTCTTTAACTCCGTGCTGGAGGAATTTTCCTTCCCGTGCTGTCTGTCTCTGGCAGTGGGAATGGGGATGTGCCACGCTGGGGACGTGTCCATCCCTCTCCTGCCACCRGATTCCTTCCCTTGGAGCCAAAGGCACTTGGGAGGAACAGGGACAGAGCAATGAGATCCCAGGAGCAGGGAAGATCGCCAGCCACAGCCCAGGAATGCTGAGCGGGAGCCACGGGATGACCCGGGTGGGTTTGACCCCAAACCGTGGCTCCCACGCGGAAGTTTGGAAGTTTGCGTCTTCCCACATCCTCTGAGCATTCCCGGCCGGGGGTCTGGGCACCACAACCGGCCGGGAGCAGGGAATCCACGGGTCCTTGGGAGCCGTGGGATGCTGTGGCTGTGCTGCCTGTGGTGTGGCTCGTGTTTGTGCTGCCGGAGAAGCTCATCCCAGCTCCCACCGGGATGCTTTTCCTGCCTTTTGTTTGTCCAGCTCTTTGGGAATGCTCAGCTCAGCCCTGCAAGCTCATCAGGAATTTTGTGTGCTTCCCRCCCGAAGCACAAAGCGCTTTTGCCCCTGGTCAGAACCACGGGGGTGGCCCCAGAAGCTCCTGCATTCCCAGGTCCCTCCTGCATTCCCAGAGGGACTTGTACATTGGACTTTGCAGGAATTTCGGAGGATACTCGCTCACAGCAACGAAACCTCCCAGYTTCTTTGCATCTTTCCTCTCCCCCCCTCCTATTTTCCCACCCCCTTGAGGGACTTTGGAGCTCACTGATGTCTCGGGACTTCCATGACGGATGGATTTGGACTTTGGAACTGGGGAGAACAGTGGGAAAAACGGATCCACGTGCATCTCCTGGGCTTGGCAAGCAGGAGGCAAAGAAAGCAAGCAGCTCCACATCTATCACTTTCCTCATCTTTGGTACCTTAGGGCAGTGCTGGGATTGATTGAAACGAGAGGTTTGGGCTGCTCTCCTTGTTCCACGTTCCCTCCACGTGTTCCTCGTGTTCTTCCTGGGGGAGCAGAGACTTGGACTCCCATCCCAGGCTCCGAGGAGCTTTTGGCCTGGCCAGGAAGGTGGTGCAGGTGCTTTGGAGGTGCAGGAGAGGGAAGGGAGGGATGTCCCATCCCAAGGGCTCTGCCCGGGCTTGCGGTCGGTTTTAAACCCGACGGATTCAGGCCGAGCCTGGTCTTGTTCCGGCAGCAGGGGAGGGAAGGAGCCAGTCCCCGCCCTGCTGGCAGCGGGGAGAGGGGATCCAGGGTGCACCTGGAGCAGGGACTGAGGGAATTTAGAGGAGGAGAGGGAGCTGGGAGCTGTGGGACGAGCCTGTGCCATGGTGGGAGCCTGGCTGTTCACCTCTCCCTGTGCCAGCRGAGGTGCTGCCTCTACCTGGGGGCGTTTTGGGAGCTGCTGCTCACCCAGGGCACGAGCACTTCCCTGTGCATTCCCTGTGGATCAGGAGGGGCAGGGAGCTGTGGGGYGGGAGGTGTGTGCTGAGCCCACACGTGTCCCGCTGCCCCAGGGGCCAGGCCGTGACTGCGAGGGCAGACGCAGCCCTTTTCCGTGCCATTCCCGTGGGAAGCCGAGCGCTTGGGGGTCAGCACACCCGGGGATGTGAGGCTGTGCGAGGCAGGGAAGGAGCAGCTTAACCCAAACTTCATTCCTGCCTATTTTTGTCCCTCTCCTGTCCAGCTTGTTCCCGGGGGAGTTAATTTAATTGGCACCTTCCTGCCGGCATGGCTGTGGCTGAGTGTGAGCGCTGGTGCAGGGTAATTACACGTGTGAAGTGCGCACAACCTGCTCTCCATCCCTGTCGGAGCAGCACCCTGGATATCCCTAGGGATCCAGCCAGCCAGGGCTGTCCCGCAGAGCTCCAGGCCTCACCAGACTGGCCTTGTCCTCAGGAATGGGCACAGAAGAGGCAAGGGATGCCCTGGAGGCAGCACAGGGTGCCAGGGGCAGGGATCTGCTGGAGCTCTGCCTGTGCCAGCCCTTCTCCYGCTGCAGCACCTGATTTTCCAGCGTTTTTCCCAATCGTTGACGCTGCAGGGAAGGGGATCTGGTGGTGATGGGGCCGTTCTGGGCAGCCCCCCGGGGTTTTTAAGCCCTGAACACACTCCAGGCACCCCACAGCAGGAACCAGAGCAGCTCCCTGGCTCTGCTGCTGCCCAGCGGCTCCGATTCCTTCCCAGGGGCTGTGTGGGAGCCTCGCCCTCTGTGCTCTGCCCTGGACACCTCTGGCTTCACTCAGAGCTCCTCAGCCACTGGAATTTCATGTCTGGCTTTGGATCAGGTCTGACTTGGGCTGCTCCAGGCTGGGACACGACAGAGGCCGTGGATGCAGCAGCGTGTGGGTGTTGTTCACCCCCACACCGCACCCAGACACCCGTGGGGAGATGACAGCCTGCTCTCTTCACCTYTCCATTTTGCTCTGGGCTTTCCAGAGGCATGGGAATGGCTTTTCTCCCGGCTGGGACTCACGTGCTCACGCTCCATTGGGATCTGCAGCCAACGCCGCTGTGAGAAATTCAGCTGGAGCTGYTGGATTTCCCTCGGTTGAGCCCCAAAATCGCCTCACCTGCCAGAGCCGTGAGCAGGGCTCTGTGCTGGGATGAGTTTTCCTTCCCAGCAAACCCCCTGATGCAGGAGTTCCAGTGCCCCAGGCTGGATCAGCACCCTGGGGAAGGCAGAGAGGGTGGTGCTGGGGGGAAACTGAGGCACGTGGATGAGTTTGGGGGAAGTTGTGGAGCTGGGAGCGGAGCGAGGATCGCTCCAGCCTGCCTGCAGCCCCTCTGCAGCGTTTCCAGGCTCCTGCTGATCCCAGGGTGCAGCTGGAACTCCCCATTTCCCTCGTTATGCTCCTTTTAATTACCCGTGCAAGGCCTGCCCTCCTTCCTCCTCGGCTCTGGTGTGTAGGACCCTGCTTTTATCGAGGATAATGAAGTGTCCCAGGTCTCTGTCCCCCTCCCCGCCCTTCCCTGCCTGCCCGTAGGACCTCTTGTTATAGCCAGGGCAATTATGGCTCTCTGCTCTCCCTCCCTCTGCCCAGCCTATAATTTAGTTTTATATAAAGTGCGGTCCAGCCCCTGTTGTGCAAGACGTTGCTATTCCGGGGGATGGGGAGAGGAATGGGGCAGCGGGGAGGGAGTTTAGGGTGGGTGGGGGAGTGTGGCATTGCACCAAGCCCCCCCAGGCACCCCCTGGGCCCCCCACATTCCCCATGGGATGGTGSAGCCAGCTCCCAGCCCGCGGTGCTGCCTCTGCTGAAGGTGGTCCTGCCTTCTCCTGGCTTTCTGTGAGAGGGTGTGTGGCATTGGGATTTCTCCCGTGGGGAATAACTCCGCTCCTTTCAGGTTTTACTCAGCCCCTCGAGGGGTCCTGCAGGGGTTASTCCTGCTCCGGAGCGCAGGGAGATGAGGGAAGGTGGCAGCCAGCTCCCGCAGGGAAGACAGTGGCCCTTTCATGGGAAGKGGGATAAAAAATCCAGCTTGAGCTGCTGAGTGTAACCAGATCYCTTGGCTTTTTGGAGAAGGAATGCGAGAGCTCGGGAGGGTTTTTGGGACGGTGCTGCCGAGCCGCCGGCGGGGTGGGCGGCTGCAGAGCGAGGCAGCCCCGGTGCCCATCCCGAGCGGCCCCAAATCCCTCGTGGTGCTCCAGCTTTTCCCCCGCTACTGCGTGCAGCAGGGATTTGCCTCGGGAATCAGAGCCCGAGCACCCTGCCCGGTGCCACGGCAGCCCGGTSCCACGGTCTGGGGCCGCGCTGCGAGGTTGGGTGTCCCCGGGGGGGCTCGGCTCTRACCCCGTTTCTCTCGCAGAGCCGGCCGAGCCCTCGCGTCCCGCTCCGAGGCAGATTCCAGCGGTGCCACCGGCAGAGCCCAGATCGCCCTCCCGCCCCGCGGTGCCAAAGAAGGAGAAGCCCCCGGATGATGCCAAGTCCCCARAGGTCCTGACGAAGGGTCCCCGGGCCGAGCTCGCCGGCGCTCCCGAAGCTGTGACATGTGAGTGTTTCCCTCCGGGACTCCTCCGGGTGCCCGAGCCCGGGGCTGCTGCCGCCCCATCAGCAGCATTAAAAAGGAGGGCAGGGGTGGGAATCCGGCTCCTCCTCGCTTTGTTCCTCCCCACATCAAAGCTGGAACCCAGCGTGAGTCACCTGGAGCGGGGAAAGTGAAGGGCGGCGTCCGGGCTGGCTCTCGCTGCCCTCGGAGGCGGAGCGGGGGCAGCGGGAGTTGCTCTGGGAGGTGTTGGGGTCTTCTGGGATGCCACGGTGGGAAGAGGGATGAGGCCTCCCCCAGGGAAGGAGCTGGCTGCTGTGTGGAGCGTCCCCCAAAGCCCCCGCGGGAGAGGAGACCCCCACAGAACATCTCAGAGGGCACAGCCGTGGGACACCTCCGTGGGCACAACCATGGGATATCCCCATGGGCACAGCCCTGGGATGTCTCCGTGGGTACAGACATGGAATATCTCCATGGGCACAGCCCTGGGATGTCTCCGTGGGTACAGACATGGAATATCTCCATGGGCACAGCCCTGGGATGTCTCCGTGGGCACAGCCGTGGGACATCTCCATGGGTACAGCTGTGGGA
>JACAXG010000081.1:335036-353424 GCA_018881555.1 Amblyornis subalaris | reverse complement strand
GGGCACAGCCGCGGGCCGGGAGCGCAGCAGCCGCTCGCTGGAGCAAAGGGAGACGCTTCCCGCTGGGACAGCTCCCGCCTTGGCGAGTCCGGGGCAAGGGTGAGGCTGGTGCCGGGCCCGGCTGGGCCGGGCTGTCTGCGCGGAGGAGCCGCGTTCGCCGCAGGCGCTGGCGGAGCCAGGCAGCGCCTCCCGAAATCTGCCGCGGGGGAATGGCCGGGGTGGGGTAGGGGCAGGGGTGGGGGCTGGGGTGCCCTCGCTCCGGTCCCCGTTGCGGGGGTGGGAGAGCGGAGCTGGCAGACGGGGGAGGCTCTCCTGGAGCCGACGCCGTCCATCCCTTCGCTGGCTCCCAGCCCGGGCCCGCGCGTTTCGCTCCCAAGCTGCCGTTCCCCTCCTGCCGGACGCGAGCGCGCAGCTCCCCCTTCCAAGGGGCGTACGGTGGATGGACGCTTCCCAGCGGGATGAGRGAGGGTGGGAACGGGGTTGCACGCTCCAAAGAGCGGGCAGGAAGGGTGGGGAGGGGAGARGGCGGCGGAATAAAACGCGGGCGCYGCTGGCGGCGGGCTCGGAGCGAGGGGAGCGCACGTTTCCTCCTCCGCCGGAGCCCGAGCCCTTGCGCAGCATCTGGGAGCTGGGCCGGCTGCCCGCGGACATTCTGCACGTCTGAGTCACCCCGCAGCCACTGCGCCCTGCGCGGCCCCCTCCCCAGCCCGGCCCGGCCCCCCGGCACCCCCCCCCACGGGGCTGGGTGGGACGTGGGCACCCTGCTCCCGGGTGCTGGGTGGAGRGACCCCCCCCTTGCCCTCTTCTCTGCTGGAAATGAGGAGCGCTGCTGCTGTTGGGAGGTCGCCGTTGGTGTTTGGGGGCGATTCCCCCTTTTGGCAGTACCTAGGGAGCACGGTTGGCTCTGCCATGGGATGGTGGCATTCCTGCGCCAGTCTGGCACGCACAAGCTCAGGAAGGATCAGGCAGAAGGGGCTGCAGGGTGCAGGTCGTGTCCTTGTCCAGCAGTGCCAGGATTGGCCTCGCCGAGGCTCAGCACTGGTGCTCGAATCCAGTTTTCCAGCATTTTGGAACATTGGGATTGCAGGTTTGGGGCTCTGGGTGTTGAGTTTTAGGGGAGAACAGCAGATCCAGGTGACAACATTCCAGTTTGTCCAAGTCCTGTCAGTGGCTCGGGGAGGGGAGACCCTGATGATGCTGCCCTGGGACAACCTGAGGGGATCCAGGAGCATCACCTCGGTGGGAAACCCAAAGGAAACACCCAGGAGGTTTTTGGTCGTTGAAGAGCTGCASGCAGGTGCTTTCTCCCAAAATCCTGGTTTCCCAGGGTCGATCCCCCCACTCCTGCCTGGACACCCTCGTTACAGGGGAGCTTTGTACAACTGAGCTCGGCCTGAAGGTGCCTCTTTTAGGAGAGATTTGGAGTCGAGTGTTACAGGCTGTCCTAAAAAATGGAAGCCATTTTCCCTAACTTTGAGGGGTGGGGGGATTCCTGGCTGCCTTTGGCCGCCCCTCGCCGGAGCCGGAGCGTGATTTTGGTTTACAAACAGCTTAATCTGAGGAATGCAGCGAAATGGGGAGCGCCGAGTGCCTCCTGCTGCAATCCCAGAGAACCTGGCTGCCGTCGGAGGCTGCCGTGCTGCTGCTGGGGCCCTGCGGGCTCAGCCCCTTCCCGTCACGGCTCTGGGCAGCCCCGGGCACCGTGGGCATCCTCGGTGCCGTCTCGGCRCACACAGCAGGCAGGTGGAGAAGGGGGCGTGGGAAGTCAACACTCCATGAGGTTTTTTAGGGAGGGCACACAATTCCTAGTTTACCCAAGACCTGTTTTCTGTTTCTCCAGCTTGCCCTTCTCCCATCTCTCCTGCTTCCCACTCTTCCCACTCAGCTCTGGTTATTTTAAGTTCCCTTCCCAGCRTGTGTCAAAGACCAAGCTCCCAGTTAAACCTCCCTCTGCGGCCTGGGCCCAGCTCAGCCTGGTAAAACCAAGCACTGGGACCATCCACTCGTGTCTTTCGCCTTCCATCTGTTTTATTTTCGTGGATGCAGGACAGGGACCGTCTGTGCCCGCTCCACCCCTGTGTCCCCCCGTGCCCTGCGCAGAAAGCAGCTCCTGTTCCCTGGTGCCCGAGGTGCCTTTGCCCTCGAGCCTCTCTCCTGAATCATCCCTTGTTTACTGCCACGGGAGAGGAAAAGCAAAGTTTGGCCAAAGCACCGCCAGACGGGATTTTATTTGTGGCTTCCAGTGGCATTACTAGGGAGGATGAWGGGTGCTGGAAGCCCCATTCCTTGTGCTGGCTCCCGATCCTCTCCCAGACCACCACGGATYGGGACACCGGGCAGGAGCAAAGGGCTGAGCCACCCCCCTGGCCCTGGCAGCATCCTGGCAGGACACAGGGCTGCAGCGGGAGAGGCTGGAGGGAGGCACAGGCACAGCACGGAGTTATTTTCCTCCTCCTGCACAGAAGTTCAGCCAGAGGTTGGGGAGACCTTAAGGAAGTGGCCAATTCCCGCAGTGCCAGGGAGATGAGCAGTCTGGCTCTGCAGTGGTGCTTCATCCGCTCTGGCTTCGGGGAGGGCCATGGGGATGTCCAGGAGCTCTGTTTGGCAGCCTTGGTGGCTTCATCCCTCCTGGCTGTGCCGGGAGATCTCCTCCTCCTTCGGGTCCTCTGCTGAGTTTCAGCACGACCTTCACGACAAATCTTTATTTCTTGCTCTTTTTTCAAACCTTCCTCTCTCTGAACCTTCATCTCCCTCCCTCCACCCATCGTTTCCACATCTCACGTCCCATCTCCATCCTCTTGGACCATCCGTCTCTTAGCATCRCTTCCCGGTCACCACGTGTCCGGCTGGGGACCAGATTCCCGTGTTTCTCCGGGGACTGGGCACGCGTTTCTCGCGTCGGAGAGGGCAGGGGGGGTTAACGTGCTGCTCTCCCCCACCCAGGCCAGCCCCAGGTGCGCTCGCCCCCGCAGCCCCCCGGGCCCTGCACCCACCTGCTGCACAACGGGCGGGGGCCGGACCCGGGYGCTGCCAACGGGGAGGCGGGGAACGGGATCTGCCGGCCCGTSCCCGTCCCCGGCACGCAGAAGCCTCACCGGAAGCTGCAGTCGCACCACTCCATCAACAGCCAGAGCAGCAAGAAGAGCAAGGGCAGCTCCAAGTCGGCCTCTTCCCACATCCCCATTGAGGCGCAGGAAGGTACCGGCTCTCCCCGTGGGGGTCTCTTTCCAGCCTTTTTCCTCGGGCCTCTCATCCCTTGGGATCTCTTGGGTAGCATCCTTTGAGCCCACCGGGACTCCTGGGCCCTCCCGGCAGGGCAGGTGCTGAGCGGGGCCACCTCTGTCCTCCAAAATGGGTCTSTCTTGAGGTCTGGGTGTTAAGGGAGACCCCTGGAGCGGTGTTTGCCTCCCAACCCCTTTTCCCATCCTTTCCATTAATTCCTGAGGGAGGATTTCCACCTTTAGGGTGCTCCCCAGCATCCACCCCTGCCGGATGCTCTCACTTGCCCTTTCTTCCCCAGACTGCTGCGTCCACTGCATCCTCTCCTGCCTCTTCTGCGAGTTCCTGACGCTRTGCAACATCGTGCTGGACTGTGCCACCTGCGGCTCCTGCACCTCCGAGGACTCCTGCATCTGCTGCTGCTGCTGCAACTCGGGCGAGTGCGCGGACTGCGACCTGCCCTGCGACATGGACTGCGGCATCATCGACGCCTGCTGCGAGTCCGCCGACTGCCTGGAGATCTGCATGGAGTGCTGCGGGCTCTGCTTCTCCTCCTGAGCGGCCCCGCTGCGCCGGGGGAGCCGCGCCGGGACCGCACCCCCGGGCTCTCCCGCGGCGGGCGAGGCTCCGGCCGCTCCCTCGGGAAACGCCGGAGCCCCGCGGAGGTGGAGAGCGAATCCCCCGCTGCAAACCTCCTTGGAGCCGGATCCTGCCCGGGGAAGGGTGAATCCGCAGGGGCTCTGGCAGCGTCCTGTCCCCCTCTACCTCTTCCCAGCACCGGGCCGGGGATCGCGGGAGCTTCCTGCCACCTGAGCCGAGAGCAGGAGCGCCCGTCCCGCCGAGCCCGCGGGTGTCACCGCGGCGCTGGGGACATTCTATCCCGCTGCCAGCGCCCGGGGCTGCCCCAGGATAGCGCTCCGGCTGCACGGGGGTGGCGCGGAGCATCCCCCGCTCCAAGGACAGCTCCAAGGACACCTCCAGGGCTGGATGCCACCGGGACCCCCGGGCACCGGGAGATGCTGGAGCCTCCCGCCAGGCTGCGGAGTCCCGTGCCGGGGGACACGTCCTGCCAGGCCCCCCGCTCCCCTCGGTGCTGAGAGAGGCAGCCAAGTGCAATACACGCAGCCTGTCCCCCTCCCGGGAAGAAGCTTTTCCTGCCGCCGGAGCCGTGCCAGGCTGTCACCGAGCCCCGCGTGCCCCGGGAGAGGCGGGGCAGGGTGGCTTGGTTGGTGCCARATGACCCCCAGCAGTCGCTGGCCCCATCCCGCCGTCCCAGGGACTGGGATCGTGGCTGGGTGGGAGTGGCAGACACCCCCTTGACGGGCTGGGGAGACGGGGAGGGAAGTGTCACAGTATTTTGTATTTTTTATTTTTCCTTTTTACTGTAAATAAAGGTCTTTCTTCATTTCTGRCCGACGGCTGCCCCAGCACGTGCTCTGCAGGGCACTCCCTGGAGACAGAGGCTCCGTGTCCCCTGTCTCTGTGCCTTCATCCCACCCTGCTCCCAGCTGGCTTTGGGGACATGGGACAGGTCAGTGACAGCCCCAGGGTGCTCCTGCTTTGGGCCTTGTGCTGGGAAGGAAAATGCAAGAGGACTCTGTGTCCTTAGTTTCAGGGTACAGGTTGAGGTCCTGGAGTGCTCCAGAATSCCCTGGGACAAACCCTGGTCCCATAGTCCCACCATTCCCTGCTTCACYAGCCCCAGGATACGAATTCCCCAAAGGAGAAAATAAATTATGCGAATTCCCGGCAGAAGGGCTGGGGCTGGTGAGGTTGCAGCCCTTGGAATTTGCGTGGCTTTGGCCACTCCTGCTGCCACCCACGGCCTCCCAGCCCCACGCGGGACCCCCAACCATGCCAGGCCGTGCCAGGAGGGTCAGGGACCACGGCCCCACACCGGAGTCTCGCTGCCCCTGGCAGGGCTCAGCCACCCYGGCTCAGCCGCCGCCTGGGCTGGAAGTCGAACGAGGAGGGAAAAACACTTAAAAACCGAGGCCAAATGGGTCAGTTGGTCACGGCGACAAGGGCTGGTTTGGGATCTGGGCTTCCTGCCCTCCGGCGCTGCCGCTCRGCCGGGAATCCTATTTTTAGTGGTGAGCGAGAGGCGGTCGGAGCCCGGCGCGGTGCGAGKGCACGGAGGGGGCGAGGGTGGTGTGGGCAGCCTTCCCCCAGCCCACGCTCCAGGGAGGGCTCGGGCTGCTGGATTGGGGGTTTAGCCCTTGCTAAAGAAGCGAGGGCCAGGGGGTGGGATGCACATCCCTGCCCACCCCGGCACGGACGGGGTCGGGGTCCCGTCCGGCACTCGCAGGGTCGGTCGGAGCTTTTCCACAGGCTCCGGCGGAGGCTCTGCTCCAAGCCGTTTGCATCCTTGGCACGGAGGGACCGAGGCGCTGGCCTTCCCCAGCCTGGCCCCGCTTCTGCTGCTAATTAGGGAGCTCGGAGCTGGCAGGGCTGCTCCCACCAGCCACGGCAACTGCCGGAGTGGCTTAATGGGGAACAGATTCCCCCAGTGAGAGAGGGCCCTGCGGGCTGGCCGGGCCCCGCGTGCTGGTGGCCGGCGGGGGATGGGGGTCACACGCACCCCAAGGCCCCCTCCTGCTCCCCCTCAGTCCTCCAGCCCTTTTAATGCTGGTCCCGAGGGAGCAGGTCCCCATCCAGAGCAGGAGGTGGGGAGCAGAGCCGGGCTCCTCGTGGAGCTGCTCCGTGGATGTGATGGTGTCCACGCCTGTGAATGTGCTTTAGTGACAGCTGCCTTCGAAGAAATGCAAATAAAGTAGCAGGAACCGGTGCAGGACTACCCAMATCTCTACCCCCTGCAAACCCACCCTCAGAGAGGTCCCACCTTTGGCACCAGCTCTTCAGGGCTGGATGTTGGAAGGGGCAAAGACAGATTTGTTTCAGCCCCGACCCCAAGCTTGAGGCACATTCACTGCCCTGAACAGTGCTGGCTGCTCTGCTCACGCCCCAGGCGCTCCTGAAAATCACTGGGATGGTTCTGGGATGCGGGAATGATGGATGGGAGCAGGGAAYGACGGCCCAGAGCAGGGAATGATGAACCAGAGCAACTCAAGTCCCTGGAAGGGCTTGAAAGCCAAGTTAAATCCTTCCTCTGGATGCAGGTTGGCGCTGGCCATCCAGGTTGCAAAACACTGGGCAAGGYGAGAGTTAAACCCTCCTGCCTGGGAATGAATTAACAACAGAAGTGCTCGGTTTTAACTAATTACTCTCCTGCCAGCACTCGGGGTTTATGGTTTGCTCAGAGTTGGAGCACCATGCCCATGCAGGTGTTGACYCTGCTGGGCTCTCCTGGGCACCCTGGGCTTGCCTTGCCCACCTTCCCCAGCCCGGCTGGCCCAGAGTTTGACGTCTGAAGTGAAACGATTCAGCGAAATGGGCTAAAATTCATTAAAAATCCAATCACCTAAACCAGCATTTCTGGGTTTTTTTGGTGCAGGGTCCCCCCAGTGCTCCCCGGGGTGGGCAGTGCCTGATCCCAGCTGGCCGTGGGGGTTTCCTTTTCCTATGCTCCCTGCTGGTGATTTATTATTCCTGGGCCATTGGAGGCATTAATGATGGGAGCTCATTGTCCGATYCCTGCTGGGATCCCTGCACATTCCAGGGGCTGCGGCTGCTCCCGCGCTGGGCCTGTCCCGGGTGCAGCCAGAGCAGAGCAAGAGGGGCAGCGGGAGGCTCGGAAGCTCTGCAGGCAGGTGTGGAACCCCTCGGACCCAGAGCCGGCTCACCCCACCGCCCTGAGGTCTCCGGGCATCCCATTTTCCCGCGTGCTGCGGGCAGACGGAGCAGCTCGGGATGAGCCCCGCGTTTGGCTGCTCCTCCGGCGGGGACGGCTGTCGGCAGCCCGGGCTATTCCTGTCCTCAATCACGATCAATAAAGCCAGAGAGGGCTTTTATTTTCCACTCCAAATACTTTCTCCATCCAGTTTCCTCCCGGTTCACACGGCGGACTGGGGAGCGCTCCAGCGAGGAGGCCCACGGAGCCGCTTCCTCCTCCTCCTCCTCCTCCTCTTCCTCCTCCTCCTCCTCCCTGCCAACGCAGCCCCCACTCCCACCCCCCGCTCCCCAACATTCCCTCGCAATTCCCCGCGATCCGAGGGGCAGGTTGGGCCGGCAGAGGGGAGAGAGGCCTCGCGCACGTGCGTGCGTGCGCGCACACACTCGCACGGAAAGGAAAACACTTCCAGAGCCAACGGGGGAAAAAAATAAAGCCCGGGTCTTTGGAAGGCGGAGCAGCTCGTGTAATCCCAGGTTCTGCTGGGCTGGGGGACGGGCCGAGGGGAGACGACTGCAGTCTATTAAACTTCCTTTGAGAACCTGCCAGGCTGACAGCAGCTGGAAGGAATTAACATTTCGGGTCCACCAGCTCCTCTCCGCGCTTTCACCCTTCCCCAAAAACCCAGCTTGAGGCCAGAGGCCCAGCASCGTCACTTTTTCCCACTCCTCGGTGTCCCACGGGCTCCGGCCAGAGCTGATTCCTTTCATCCCGAACCTGCCAGAAGCGTGAGCATCCGCTGAATGAGAAATCCAGCGCCGGCCCCGGCCCCGGCCCCCAGCCTGGGTCTCGTGTGTCCGGCGGGGCCGGGACCGAGGTGTGGTGTCACCGTGGCCCCGCGGGGTGGCTCGGGGCCAGCTGGCACCTCCCAGCCTCCTGCRGGAGAGACAGCACTGCCGAGGGAGGGGAAAATACCCAGGGAGGGTAGGAAAAGGGCAGAAAAGGGGTTTTTTTGGCTCATGTTTGCTGTCGCTTTGGGGCRTCCCGTCCCATGCTGGGGGAACCTCGGAGCTGCCCATTCCCAGATTGTGCTGTCCACGTGCTGGGAGCTCGGCAGGAGCTGGATGCGGGGAGCGGGGTGGGCCAGCTCTGGGCTGTCTCACCGGCAGAGATTCCCCAAAAGTTCTGGAGTGTCGAGGGGAGGGGGTGCAGGAGCTGTCTGAGCCGAAGCAGCGAGGAGCTGGCGGATTCCGGAGGGTTTGGCTGCCAAAAGGCAACTTGCCCGGAGGCTGGGACCCAAGCGGAGACCAGAGATCCCCACGTTCGGCTCTGCTACCAAGTTGGAGGAGGAAAACGCRGGAATGCTCCTGTTAACCCTCTCCTGGTGCCTGGGGGGAGTGGGGAGAAGCCCGGGGAGCCCCTCGCCCTCAGGCGCCGCCAGGCTGGAGAGGGATTTGAGATCCCAATGGACACAAGGGGGAAAACCAGGATGTGCAAACAGCTGGAGCCRTGTCCATGGTGCCATGGGCCTTTGTACATTCCTAGGCACAAAAATCCAGGGATCCACTGGATTTAATGCCACTCCTGCCCAAAGGGAGGTTGAAGCCCAGGAGAGCTGCACAGACGCACRGACCCCGTCCTGCTCCGGTGGGGATTCCCATCATCCAAGCACATCCCGGAGCTCAGCACCGCCCCAGGGGCTCCGGGGTGGCTGGAGGGAGCAGGTCAGCCGGCTTGTGCGGGGAGCAGATGAGTTTTCCAGAGGTCGGGAAAGCAGGAGGGAGAAACAGCCGCTCCAGAGGGGTCGGTGGAAGGCTCGGTGTGTGGTCCGGCTGCCCAGGGAAGGCACAGCCATCCCGGGCTCGGGAATGCCGGGTCCTGGCACGGCAGCTCCGTGCTCCGTGTGTCACCAGCACCAGTGACACCCACTGGGCTCCCAGTTCCGGGCCCCACTCCGGGTGCTGGGTCCTGCCTGAGCCAGGAACCGCTGCTGATAAAGTTGATCAACCCAATTTTTGTGTTTATTAAGGCATTYCTTGGTTTATGAAGGCATTTTTTGTTTGATTAAGCCACTTTTCTGCCTTAACATTCCCCTTATTTAATCTCTGGGGCCAATACGAACTCCACGAGCTCCAGCATCTTCCTTTTCCCCTCTGGAAAAGCCTTCAGCCGGGGGATGAGTGGCTTTGGAGCGTCCCCTCGTCCCTGCTGGCCGCGGGATGCCAGGGGCTGGCAGTCCCTTTTCCAGGGCAAGCGGAGCCTTTTCCAGGCGGCTCCTCAGGAAGAGGTGCCTCCTAAACCCSAAGAGCGATTTCCTGCCGCAGCCGGGGGGGAGTTGTTTTCTTTCCAACTGCAGCTGAAACTGGAGAGGGGCTGGAATTCGGGAATATCTGGGAGCCGGGGAGCGGCCGCGGCCAACACCTCCCCCCCCCAGCCCCGCCGGGGGTGCCAACATTCGAAAGCCATTAAGGGGAATATTTGGGGGGRGGAGGAAAATTCGGCCCCACCTTTTTAACCCCGCACGGAACGGCCCCGGTGAGTTATGGGGTGGGAAAAGTGGCACCGTTAGGAGCAAAGCCCAGGTCCCCGGGGAGGGAGGATCACACACACACATTTAATTTTTATATGGATAATATTAAAAATATATATTACATAAAATATAGATTTTTCTATACTCACCCCAGTAGTACACTCTCTCTCTTTCTCTCTCTMTATATATTTTTTAATTATTTATATATAGATAGATTTGCACACAGATATGTGGTTATACTTGATAATTTTAGAGCTCTTTTCCGCTTTTAATAATTCTAAATGTTCTAGGATATTTTCCACAAATACACCTTTTTCTATACTCACCCCACCGACACTTTCTGCATTTATTGTGCTGGATATATATTTATAYACATGGATTTCCACAAATACATATATTTTGCACAAGTATATATTTTTCTCTACTTGCCCTAGTGGCAATATATGTATAAATAGATATATATTATATATATATATAAAATTRTATATATAAATTTGCAAATATGTATGTCTAGCTGGACTTAATGATCTTAAAGTTCTTTTCCAACCTTAATGATTTGATGGATTTAATGGTTGTATGACATTTTGGACGAATATATTTTATTTTATACTCGCTCCAGTGGCACTATGTATTATATATATTTTATATATGTGATATATCATATATCTCATATAAATTGTGTACTGCATATATATTATATATTATATATTATATATTATATATTATATATTATATATTATATATTATATATTAGATATTAGATATTAGATATTAGATATTAGATATTAGATATTAGATATTAGATATTATATTACACATATTCTATATATCACCTATATTAATATATATGTGATATATTTTATATATCACAAGTATTATATTAGACCTATACTATGTATATTTCATACTATCATACCTATATTTTTCAATATATAGTTTACATATTAAATATTGTTATATCTATATTGTTGGTGTTTTTCACATATGAACACATTTATTTTGCACAACTCCCTGTTTTCCTACCCCGGCCCCACTCTGCATTCCCGTGTTTTCGCAGGCTCMATCCCCCGGGGCCCCTGGGATCCATTTCCCCGCGGGTGGGTTTCCCCTCGGCGCCGGGATGGGTTTCCCGTGGAAAGCTGAGCCTCGCGCCCGATTCCAGGGCCGGGCAATCCGGGAGCTGCCACGGGGGGGTTGTTGTCCCACTGCCGGAAGGGTCCTGGCAGATCCCAACTGCATTCCCATCCCAATCCCACTGATTCCCGAGCTCGTTTGCGCCTCAGCCCATTCCTGGTGATGGGCAATGAGGGATTTTTTTATTTAAGGCTCTTTAAAGAGCCTCATCCCCCCGATCCCATAAATCCTCGTCGCAGAAGACACCCCATAAATTGTCCTTAAAGAATCCCTGTCCTTGCTGCGTGTCTGGGCTGTGGTGCCTTTTCCCACCCTGGCATTCCCACTCCAAGGGCAGATGCGCCCCTGTTGGGTCAGGTTTGGTTATTCTGCCGAGGATTTTGGCAGCACCGAGGGAATTCCCGGGAATTCTCGTAACACCCACCCTGCCGGGCGTGCAGCCCCACAGATTTCCCCCCTGTGCTGCTTCCAGCCACCTTTATCCCCCTACAATATCCTTGGAGCTCCCTAAAACTTCCCGGTCGTGCTCAGCCTCCTCCCCAGGAGCTGCTCCCCCTCACCCCGTGCCGCTCCCAAAAGCCTTCCAGATGCTGGGAATACGCACGCGACCCCCCGGGCACATTCCCGAAGCGTCTCCCAAATCCCAAAACAGAGGCTGCCCACGCATCCATGGATCTCAGCCATGGAATTCCCGGAGCTCAGCCCTTGTCCCTCCAACGCCGTCACCCTTCGAGGGGCGAAGCTCTCCGGATGCTCCCACCTGGCTGATCCCAAATTCCTGGGATTTCAGGCAGGTTTCTCGGCAGGATGCTGCCCTCTAGTGAAGCCCGCCCGGTCTCCCCATTGCGCTCGCACTGGGCCCCTCTGGAAAATCCAGGGAAAAAAATCAAGGAAAATCAAGGCACAGGGATCACATTTTTATTCCCGAACTTCTCAGCGGCTGCACCTCCTCTAGAGACACCCATCGCGCGAGCAAAGATTTTACACAGATTCATTTTAAGCAGTTTTTAAGCTAAAAAAAACCCCAAAATAAATGATTTTAAGAGGGTTTTAATAGATGGCAGAGGCTGCCCTGGCAGCAGCAATGATGCTCGGGGCAATGAGACCTCCAAACTTGGGATTCCCTGGGCTCTGGGCTGGGCTGTAGCTCTTCTGCAGCTGTCCCGCCCGGAGAACCTTTTAAAAGTTATTTTTAAGTGATTCATTTTTCATTTAGCAAGTTAAAATTTAATTATCTGGACAGCTGGTGGGAGGATGAAGGACCTTGTGGTGGCAAAGTGAGCGTCCCATATTGTCCAAGTGGGCAGGGAAYGGAAAAACTCCTCAGAAACCCCAAAAAACAGGTAATCCCTAGTCCATGGCAGGAAAATAAGCAACCCCTGCCCTTGCTGTTTGGCTTATTCCTTCTGCTTTTTGCCCAAAAAAGGTGCTGGGAGGTGGCAGGTTCACAGAGCTGAGCTGGCACCTTCTGTCCACACACAAATTCCAGAAATCCCGAGRCTTTAGGGCAAGCATAAATAAAAGTTGGTTGGTAGCAGCCTCGAGGACTCCCCGCAGCAGAGTGTGGAGAAACGAATAAAAGTAGTAAGAAAGATGAAGGAAAAAAAAATTAAAAAAATATCTATCAGGTCCTTCTTTCGCCACCATCCCCGAGCATAAAAGGAAAAAACCCTTTCCCTTTGTCCCCTCCCTCGCCCTCTACGGATGCGCACGCAAAATCTAATTAAAATTTAGCAAAAAAAAAAAAAAAAAAAATGACACGGGGTTTTTAGCTTTAAAAAAAAAAAAAGCAAGAAGATCCTTAACAAAGGCCATAATATTAACGGGGCTGATTCGTCAGCCTCTACCTGATAATCTGGAGCCGAGCGAGCTTTATTAACGTTGGAAGGCTCGGCTCTTTGTTAATTACGGGCTTTGCTAATGATTTGGAATATTGGCCGGTTCTGGGGGATGTTGATGAATAGAGACCTCGCCAAGATTTATTCCTAATTATCTCATTTGTCTCCCTCCATTACTTTTTATGGCTGAAATTTATGGAGCTATTACCGGGGACCTCGCCGCRGCTCCGAGATGATTTGGGAGAAGAGAGATGTTTAATAATAATAACAATAATAATAATAATAAAAAAGCCAGATTAATAGGAAAGCGATTACAGAGCAGTGGGGGGGGGGGGGGCTGGTCCTGGGCGACCCCCCAGGCTCGGGGGATGGTCCCTGGGAAGGAGCAATGTCCTTGCTCGGCAGCCCAGGGGTGTCCGGGATGCTGGAAAAGTTGGGAAATTCCTCCTGGCACCTGTAAGAGTTGGGGAACTCTTCGAGAAGGAGAAATCCAGCAGGTTTTTCCCAGCAGTTTTCCCTACCTGGGTCTCCTCCCTCCTCTCTGGATGATGCTCTGGCTCCTGATCCAACCCAAGAGCTGAAGTTTGTGGCCACGTGGAAACCCCAAAATCACCCTGTGGACACTCATTTAACCCCTGTGCTGCCATTTCCCCGCTCATCCCAATCAAATAATCCAATAAAACGCTCATCACGGGGTTTTTCCGTGTCCCCACGAGGCCTTTTGGTGGCCAGGACAGTGACAAATCCAGCCCAGAAAAGCCAAGGGGTTTTCCCAGCAAACCCACCCTCAGCTCCCACCCCATCCCGGGGCTGAGCCCCCCATCCTTTAATTATCATGCAAAGCAAATATTTCTTCTTTTCCTCAGCCGCGCTGGGGCCTGATTCTCTCCCRGAGTGTCCCAGTAAACATTTTCCCAGTCCTATCGAACGTGCCACACAAAGGAGAGCCGGGGCTGCAGCTTATCTCCGTGGAGTATTATTCCCGTATCTTCCAGCGTGTAAACCCACTCTCGTCCCGATAAGAGGCCTCACACAAAAGATCAAAGGCAGCCAGACTCTCATGGAGAGGAAGGTTTTTTTGCTTTTTTTTTTTTTATTTTATTCTTTCTCTCTCTTTTTTTTTTTTTTTTTTTTTTTGCGGTGCCATTATAAATTTGCAGATCCAGAAGAAGCTGCGCTCCCGCCCAGGAATGCAGATTAAAATAATTACCCACCCGCAGCTGGTTTCGTGAGGGAAAAAAGAGAGGGGAAAAGGAAAATAATCTGAGCATTAAGGGATTTGGGGAACTCCGAATTCCAGCGTTGCTCGTAGCGGGGACAGGGACAGGAGTGTCCYGGCAGAAATCCCATGGATGGGACAAGCCAGGTGGAGCTCGGTGCCAAGAGAAATCCAAGGCTCTCTGGAAGCTGAGGGAGCTTCTTCCTCCAGGCTGGGAGGAAGGTGCTGATGGATATTCCTGGTTGGAAACATCGCGGTGATTGGGATTGGAGTTGGGATTGGTGGCAGTGGATGGGTCAGGAATGGACTTTAGGGCATCCAACCCCGCACAGCCTTGGGAATCTCCACCTCAACCCACCCTCCCAGCACCCTGAGGACACAAAAAACCCGGGATCAGGCTCAGATTCCCCATCCCCATTTTCCCCTCCTGCCCGTGGCGATGCCGGCGGCACCGGCTGAGGATCAGGAYGGGGATCGGGATCGGGATCAGGATCAGGCTCAGCGTGGGAGTGAAGCAGCCCCTTCCCACCCGAGGCGCAGCCCGTCAACACAGATGGCAAAATCTAAATGTTATGATAAGGTATTTCTCCCAAATTTCCATCTTAATAGAATTACGAGCCTGTAATTACCCTACAAGCCTGAAAACCTGCCGGAATCCCAATTAGGAATCTGAGGACATAATTGGCCCCTAATTAGAAAGATTTGTCAAATGTGCACAATTTTCTCACCTCTTCTCTTTTTTTTTTTTTTTTTTTTGTTCTCCCCCCTTTTCTTTTCCTCCTCTTTTCCCCCTGGTGAAAATACAGAATATTTTCCTTTCCCCTCCACCTCTTTCCCCATAAACACAGGGCTGCAATCCCAGCTGTGCATCCCGCTCCTCCAGGCTCTTGGGAAAGACGGGCTCTGCCGCAGGTGTTGGGCCTTTTTTTTTTCCCTTAAATTTCCTGGAAAACTGCACTATTGAAAAAATAATAAAAAATACAGAAATAAGAGAGAGGGAGAGACCTGAAGAAGTTCAGCCTTGGGATTTTGACACTGCTCCCCTGAGAGGGTGGGCACTGTGGGATGGCTGGGGCGGTGAGGAGGATGCTGGAGCAGATTTGGGGGATGGGAGACGAGGAGAAGGTGGTGGATGCCRGACACACGGAGCATCACCCCGTGGCTGCCATTCCCAGTGGGAGCGCAGGGTTTTGGGGAGCAGGGGCTGGGATGGAGCATCCCTGGTCGCTCCTAGCAGTGGCACAGGCAGATCTGGAGACATTCCTGTCCCAAAAGCCAGGTTTTGAGGTTGAACRCGGTGCCAGGCTAATGCTGGCACAGAGCCACGCCGATCCACAAACATGGAATTCTGCGGTGTCCATGGATGCGTGAAACCCCAGGGTGGTGTCTGTGAGCGCCCAGCCAGGTAAGAGCACCCAGACACCCCAGGGTGCCCAGTTTTGGGGAGGACTGGCCCTCACCCCTGCGAAGAAGTCACCAAGTGAAAGCCYGAGGGGGTTTGGGCTCATCCTGGATGGAGCTGGAGGGAAGGGGCTGGAGTGGGAACGTCCCCAGAGGAGCGCTGTGCTTCACCRCCGACCCCACGGAGTGCTCCCACAGGTGTGCCTGCACCCCATCCCTGTCCCAAATCCCACCTGGAGCCACMCCCCATCCCAGTGCCATGTGCTGGGAGCACAACTCCCCCTGATCTTCCTCCTCCCTCCAGAGCCTCTTCAGTTAAAAGCGCCAACAGGAGGGGAGGGATGGGGGGGACAGGGGGAAGCCTGGTTTTCCTAATTAACAATTAGCACAGAGTGTGCTGCTAATTATGTGGTTCCGTGTAATTAAGAAGCTAATTAGTGCGGTGTCAATTAAGATTTAATTAGTACCCTTGTCAAAAATACTTGAAAGCGCCGTTTGTACGCGAGCGCTCCAATATTCCAACGGCCGCGATCCCGGCGGCGCGGGGAGCRCCCGCTGCCAGCCCCCTCCGGAGCCTGGGAACGGCGATCCCGACTTTTATCGGTGCTGTCCTTCAAAAGCCCTGCCACGTGTGTCCTGGCACAGACACTTGGAGCGGCTCCGCAGGCAGCTGGTGGCACGGCTTCCCGCCGGGATGGGGCTGGGAGCATCCCGCGTGGAGCGTCCCTTACCTGGGAGCACGGAGCTGGCGGGGATTTCTCCACCGCTGAGCAGCTCTTGGACAATCCAAGCCCATCCCCAGGGAGGTTCCTCGCTTCCCAGGCTGTCATAAAGCCGAGATGTGACACCCRCAACGGGGGGATTTTGTACATCCGWGCGCTTTTATCCTTAAAATCGTTCCTGCTGCCTCCAAAGGTGGCAACGACAAATCGGTGTCGTTCCAGGCTGGAAAAAAGCGGAGCAGCTGGACCACACCACATGTCCCCAAAGGGGCACCTCGGGGGTGGCTCCGTGAAGCTGCTGCTCCACCAAGCTCCAGGCAGAAAGGTGGGACAGTGAAAATTCCCAAAAAGCCTTGGGAACCAAAGGCAGGGATGGCAGAGCAAGGAGGAGACACGAAGGAAGGASGGGAATAACATCCACCCCAACACCCACACCAGCGCAGGGAAAAGCCTCTCCTGGTCTCTGCCTGGCCTTGGTGAGGGGTCCCTGGGATCGCCCAGGAATTCCTCGTGTCGGGAATGGCGTGGGCCGAGGCAGGAGGAGGAAAGGAAGAAATACGCCCAGGGCTCTCTGGGCTTCAGGAGACACATAAACAAAACCTCCCTCCACAAACAGGCCGGGGAAACCCTCCACAGTTTGTAAATCATCCCCTGCGAGCCCGGGGACGGCGGAACAGAGCCAGACGTGGGGATTTTCCCAGCTGGAAGGCGCGGGGCTGTTTGCGGGGAGCGAGCTCGGATGTGCCACGGGAGAGGCTGGGAGGGGACGCGGCTTCCCGAGCTCCACGTGCCCCGGGAGCCGCTCCGTGGTGGCTGCAGGAGCTGCTCTTTGGGGCGTTCTTCCTCCCCGTCCTTGCCCCAGGGAATGATCCATGTGTAAATCCAGCCCCAAGCACGCGTTCCTCCAAAGCCAGGGTTGGAAAATCGGCCTGGCTCGCTCGGGGAGCTTTTTGCCACGCATTTCAGGCATAAACTCTGCATTTTATTCAGGTTCTTGGCTTGGTCTGGGCCCAGGTCGTTGCCCCAAGCAGTCCCAGAGAACATCCAAGCTGGAGCCTTCTCCCTGTACTCATCCAACATCCCTATCACCCCAAAACCTCTGGGGATTCAGCACTTTCACCAACCATCCCGCCCCTTCCCGAGGAAAAATTGACAAGAAAGGAACAACTCAAGCATGGACTGGGAGGTTTCTGGTCTGAGGGAGATTTGGGAGTGAGGTTGGTCCATGGAATCATCTCCTTGGGCAGGTAAAAACCTGCAGAAAATCTGTTTTGTGAGCAAGACCTCGCTCAGGATGTGGTGCCAAGTCCCAAATGTGCTCGCGCAGAGCTTGGCTGCAAAATGATCCCTGAAAACGGCAGCTCCCGAGCAGCTCCTCCCCTTGGGATGGGAAAGTCTGTCCCCTTGCCCTCATCCTCAGCTCTGTGCCAAGGGACCAGTTTGGAGCCCGATGGAGCATCCCTAGGGGATGGAGCATCCCTGAGTGGTGGAGCATCCCTGRGTGATGGAGCATCCCTGGGGGATGGAGCTTCCCTGGGTGATGGAGCATCCCTGGGTGATGGAGCATCCCTGAGTGATGGAGCATCCCTGGGTGATGGAGCATCCCTAGGGGATGGAGCATCCCTAGGGGATGGAGTATCCCTGGGTTATGGAGCATCCCTGGGTGATGAAACACCCCTGGGTGGTGGAGAATCCCTGGGGGATGGAACATCCCTGGGTGGTGGAGAATCCCTGGGGGATGGAACACCCCTGGGTGATGGAGCTTCCCTAGGGGATGGATCATCCCTGGGTGGTGGAGCTTCCTTGGGTGATGGAGCATCCCTGGGGGATGGAGCTTCCCTAGGGGATGGACTTTTTCCTGCCTCCCCAGAGTGCTCAGGTGACAGCAGTGGGATTTACACCGTGGGGAGGATCAGGCTTGGATTTCTCACCCCCACACCAATTGTCTCTCAGGGAGAAGCTTTCAGCATGACCTTGAACAGCAGGAAAACCCCCAAGGGCCTAAAAAAGGGTCGGGATAACCCCCCAGAGTAACTCCATGGGGGAAGCAGAGCCCAGGGCAGCATCAGAGCAAAGACCTGGGGGTCTCCCAGCGCCAGCCTTGGGAAGGGACCTCCGACTTTTCCAGGGACAGAGCCAGGCCCTCGTGTTCTGGGGGCTGCTGAGGACAGACCCCGTGTCGTGCCTTCGAGCAGGGCTGTCCCACAGCTCCAACACGTCCCTGTCATCCCACCCTGGGCACGGGGCAGAGGGGGACGTGTGGGGTCACCACCCRGCTCCAGAGGGGAGAAAGGAGATGAGGGATGGATCCTCAACAGCCACAACCATCCCGCTGGATCCCAGCAAGGCCACCACTCCAGAGCGACATGGATTGAGGGACCAGGAGTCTGGGGAGCACAGAGGATGCCCAGGAGGGGCTGGAATTTTTATTCCTCCCTTTCCCTTCTCCCTTTCTCTGCCTTGGATGGAGCAGCTCATCCTCAAACACCCACAACCATCCCACCTGGAGCCCAGCAAAGCCACTGCTCTGGAGTCGCACAGGAGGGGACGAGGAGTCCGGGGAGCCCAGCGGACGCCCAGGAGGGGCTGGGATTT
>JACAXG010000081.1:309910-334176 GCA_018881555.1 Amblyornis subalaris | reverse complement strand
TATTCCCCACTTTCCTTCTCCCGTCCCCTGCCTTGGATGGAGCAGCTCATCCTCAAACACCCACAACCATCCTGCTGGATCCCAGCAAGGCCACCACTCTGGAGTCACATGAGGGGATGAGGAGTCCTGGGAGCCCAGCGGACACCCAGAAGGGGCTGGGATTTTTATTCCTCCCTTTCCCTTCTCCCTCCCCCTGCCTCGGCCGCGGCTGAGGCGCTGCTCTCCCACCACGGCTGCCAAAATACAGCGAGACAGGGTATAATTACAGACACTTACTGCGGCCATTACACCACCAGCACGGGCTGCGCCGAGTGACACACGACCCGTCAACTCCTTATTCACGCCATTAAGGGGACTCATTAGCATCTTCGCTCAGAAGCAAAATTACCCTCACTGCTCATTTCAAGATGTCATAAATTTTAATTTAGGGCCCAAAGATAGCACAATGGGAGCGGGGCCGGCGCTCGCCGGCAGTCGCCGGCTGGCTGAGGGAGGTGGAGGTGGTGGGAAGGGAGGGAGGGAGGGAGGGAGGTGGTGGGGCTGGAGGGGGAGGAAAGAGGAATGAAAGGGCTGGTTTGATAAAGGGTGGTGGGGTTTTTGAGGAGACGTGGGGAAGGAGGGAGGAGAAGCTGCGCCCAAAGGCCTGGGGAGTGTGGTGCCCCCGGTGCTGGAGGAGGAGGAGGGATGGGCACTTCCCGGGAGCAGCGGGAGAACAGGGGCAGCGCTGGAGTTTTGAGCCACCGGCACAGCATCGCGATTTGGTCCTGCTCAATCCCCTTCCTCAGGAGGCTGCCCCATCCCTGGAGGTGTCCAAGGCCGGGTTGGACGGGCCTTGGAGCAAGCTGGGATAGTGGAAGGTGTCCCTGCCCATGGCAGGGGGTGGGAATGGATGAGGTCCCTGCAAACCCAAGCAATTCGATGATTCCATGACCCAGCAACACCACCCAGGGCAGGGCACTGGCTGGATTTTTTGGGGAGATCAGGGAAGCAGATCCCAGAGGGACAGAGGCCCAGGGCTCTGATGATGCTGCAGCAGCAGAGAGCAAACCCCTGCAAGGAGATGCTCCTCATGCCCGTGACACACTTTGGTTTAGAGCACGTTAAAGGGAGACACAAACCATCCCTGGCAATCCCAATCCCATTATCCTGCTCCTTATGTTCCCACTCCTCCTCGGTGAGAGGAGAGCTGGGAGTGCTGGGACTCAGCCCCCAGAGACTGAGGCATTCCCAAGACTTCCAGCTTCAGCTCCATCCCGCTTGGACCCGCTGGACCGGGATCTCTGCAGCCGGGGGCTCAGCGGAAGAGCGGGAATGTGCTGTAATCCCCACCCCAAAAAAAAAGTCGCTTTTATTTTGGCGTAAAAGCAACGGCAGAGCAACTTCTGCAAAAGCCTTTCCCAGCCCATCCCTCCTCCAGCCAAGCCCTGAGAACCTCCCCGATGGGTTTTGGGTGCCCAGCCCGTGCCAGGACACCCCAGCGCTGGTTTAAACCTTCCCAATAAAGGAGACAGGAGAGCCCCSCTGTCCTCTCCCCCTTCCCTGCAAACTCTGCCAGCAGCAAACGCAATTACGAACCTCTTAAACTTTACCAGCTACCAGGCTCGTGATTAATGAGTTCAAATGTCCACATCTCTAAAAAACAGGGCGGGGAGGGGGGGGGGGAAAGAACGAGAAGCGAAGCAGCTCCAATTACAGGCAGCCGAGGGACTCCGGCCCACTCCTGTGCTATAAGAACATATATCCAGAAAGGTTATGTTAATTTTTAATGTACAAGGCCGTAATTAATTTCTGGGGCTGGCTGGATTAGCAGAGAGTGTAAATTCCAGCCTCGGCTCGGGGCTGCAGATAAACCAACACCGCCGAGGGCCGGGGCCTCGCGGCTCCCCGGGGCTGGAGCAAGGCCAAGGCCACGGCTTTTGGTGGCTCCTGGGGACCCTGTGCCCTCCCACGTGGCCACAGGTCCCTTTGCCAGCCCTGGGCACGGCGCTGGTGGCACCAGGGACGGAGCTGCCGCGGGGGTTCCGTCCACCGCGGTGCTGAAGCATCCAAAGCTGCTCTGGAAAGGTAAAAAGGCAGGATAATCCCTGCAGGAGCCTTGGGAGAGAGCGGAAGGGAAGGGTCTGGACCCGGCAGGCAGGGATCGTGTGGCCTGGAAATACAGTAAGTTTTGAAAGGCAAGAAAAGGCTCCATTATTCTCCCATTAAAGTCTCCCCCTCTCTCCCTTGCCTGTGTCAGTCTCCCCTTCGCTCGCTGACTTCCCCCAGCCTCTCCGAAGACAGATCGTTCCCTTAATCATTCTGGAAAAGAACCCCAAGCTGATATAATATTATAATTAATTAATTCACTAAAAAGGTATTAAATTTCTTTTCCCCCCTGTGGATATTATCTGAATTCATTGACCTTTAGAAAAATCACCCTCTAATTGTAACCAGGTTCAAGTGCATTTTCCAGCCTGTCCCTTTTACATTAATAATATCTTCCAGGACTCCACTCTGCTGCTTAAATATTGTATAAATTTCACTGCCCCCTCAAAAAAAGGAGAGAGAGAAAGGCACGAAATGAAAACTATGAGCTGATTAAACCAGCTCCGGAGCGTGGGAAGGGGGGGGGGGAAGGGGAAAAGAACTCCGGGGTGGCGTGGGAGATGGACAAACCCACAGCAGGGCCCTGAAGGATGAGGAATCCCACGCTCCCAAGGTTGCCCAGCTGGGAGGAAAACCCCAGGATCGGGATGCAGGGTGGCTCCCAGGCAGAGGGAGCAGATGGCCGAGCTTTGGGGTGCTGCTTGGTGGGAGAAGAGGTCACTCTGTGTGTCCAAAACCACCTCTTCGGGGTGTCCCCGTGGCACTGAATTCCCGACAGGATTTCTGAGACAATCGAGGCGCTGCTCTCCTCAGCCTGGCTCTCCTTGGGGTGCCAGCCCCGCCACGCTGTGCCCTGGGGTCYTGCTGCTGCTCTGGCCACTCCAGGCGCCCGTTGTTCCCTTTTCCTGGTGGCAGGGACGGAGTTCCGAGCTCTGATCCCAGCGACCAGCCGGGAGCTGCTCCAGCATCCAGCACCGTAAATCCAGCAGCAGGCATGGAAAATCCAGATGGGCTGCGAGTCTGCGGGGCCAAAGCTGCCCTGGCAGGCATCCCAGCCCTGCCAGGGCCAGTGGAGCAGCTCCGGAGGAGGCCTGGTGGGAGCAAATTCCTGCTGATCTCAGAACGGAGCCTCTCCCAGGGTTGTGCTCCCTGCGGGAGTTTGCATCCCATGGGAAAGGGGCTGGCACCACAGGGGCTCAGGAAAGGGCCGGATCACCGCCTCGTGTCAGCCTCAGCATCCTCACCTGWGGAAGGAGGCAGGAACCTCCTACCTGCACCTCATTTTCCTCTTCCCAGGGCTTTCTTTCCAGCACATCCACAGCCCTCTTCCCAGCTCCACCATTTCCGAGCCCTCCGGTTCACAGCACGGAGCCACTTCCAGGAATCCCCAGAGCCGTTAAACCAGGGGCTCCCCAAACAAAACAACCCAAAGGGCTCCCCAAACAACCCAAAGGGCTCCCCGAACCCACAGCCTTAAAAGAGCTGCTGCTGGAAAAACCACAGGCCAAGCACATCCAGGGAGGAACCCTCCCGAGCCAGACACTCCCCCAGGGACCCACAGAGCCCCTTCCCTTTGGAAAAGATTTCTGGACGGGCATCAGGGGTTTTCCAGTCTTTTTATTACAGGCAAAGGTTTCCTCGCGAGGAGCTGCTTGGGTTTCCGGGAGCCGAGGCAGCGGCGTGGCTGTTTCCACACCTGAAAAAGCCATCCCTTCCTCCTGACCTCATCCCAACCGTTGCCACAACAACCCTGGGAGAGACGTCGGGGCCGAGGGTTTGGGCTTCAGGTGGGGAAGGAGCAGCAGGAGCAGCCGAAGAGCTCGAATCTGGCCGGAGCCAGAAGGGAAATGAAGGGAGAAGGTGGGAGAAGGAAAACGCAGCCAGAGCCCGGCACAGAGGCAGGGAATGGCTTCCAGATCACTGGTCCGGTCTGTCCCRTGCCAGGGATGCCATGGGGCCACGTTCAGAGAGCCCAAGGGTTGGGGARAAGCAGCTATTCCCTCAGTTTTCCCTCATTTTCCCGCAATTTTCCCACTCCTCTTGCTGCTCTCCACTGCTTTTCCACTCAGATACGCAGGGCTTGGCCAAGCCTCTCGCTCCAGAGGTGCTGAGGGAGGGCTTGGCTTGTGCTCATTCCTTCTTCCTTCAGGATCAAGCCCATCTTCCATTAAATTAAAGATTTTTTTCCCTCCTGAAGACAACTTCCTGCAGAAAATTCTCTGGGATTTGAGAAACTTGAAACGAGGATTTCTGAGGGAGTTGGAGAAACAACTGGCTGGGAGCACTTGTGAGGGGGTTGGAGACGTGTCCAAAGGCCGGTGCTGGGAAGTCCCATCTCTCTTTCCACAGATCCCTGTTTTCAGACAAGTCCAGTCTGAGCACAAAATAAGAGAACCAAACCTAGCCCTTGGATCTGCCACATGGAGCAGCCCAGGGAATGTGGCTGCATCCCGGAGCACGGAACCCACCGCTGCTGCTTGAGGAGGGTGTCAGCCCCAGAACAACCTGCTGAGCTCCTGGGGCAAATTCCAGGCAAATTCCAGCATCAGCTACYGGGGAGAGCTGGGTTTTGTATGGAGTGGTTCCCACATAGAATCCTAAAGTGGGTTGGGTTGGAATGGACCTTAAAGCTCACCCAGTTCCACCCCCGCCACGGGCAGGGACACCTTCCACTATCCCAGGCTGCTCCAAGCCCCGTCCAACCTGGCCTTGGACACTTCCAGAGATCCAGGGGCAGCCACAGCCTCTCTGGGCACCCTGTGCCAGGGCTTCCCCACCCTCACAGGGAAGAATTCCTTCCCAATATCCCATCTAAGCCTGCCCTCTGGCACTGGGAAGCCATTCCCTGTGTCCTGTCACACCATCCCTTGTCCCAAGTCCCTCTCCAGCTCTCCTGGAGCCCCTTCAGGCGCTGGAAGGGGCTCCAAGATCTCCGTGGAGCCTTCTCTTCTCCAGGTGAACACCCCCAGGCCCCAGAGCAGAGGSGCTCCAGCCCTTGGAGCACCTCCATGGGCTCCTCTGGACTCGCCCCGGCAGCTCCACATCTTCCCGACGCTGGACCCGGAGCYGGATGCAGTGCTCCAAGTGTGGTCCCACCCGAGCGGGGGCTGCGGATTGGTGGATTTGGGGGCTGAGACCCCAAATCTCCGGGCCGTGTCCCGCTGCCACCCCGAGCCCGCAGCCCCGGTGCCCGGGAGCCCGCGGGGCTCGGGATGCTCCTCCCGCCCCAGCCCCGGCTCCTCCGCAACCTTCGGGCTCTCTCTTGTGGCTGCTCAGCCCCGGTGCAGCCTCGCTGCTCCCGCCCCGACCCGCCGGGAGCCCGCAGCCCGTCCCGGTGTCACTGCCCGGTGTCACTGCCAGGTGTCCCCATCGCGGTGTCACATCCCGGTGTCCCCATCCCGGTGTCACTGCCCGGTGTCACCATCCCGGTGTCACAGCCCGGTGTCACCATCCCGGTGTCCCCATCCCGGTGTCACCATCCCGGTGTCACAGCCCCGTGTCCCCATCCCGGTGTCACTGCCCGGTGTCACCATCCCGGTGTCACAGCCCCGTGTCCCCATNACCATCCCGGTGTCACAGCCCCGTGTCCCCATCCCGGTGTCACTGCCCGGTGTCACCATCCCGGTGTCACAGCCCCGTGTCCCCATCCCGGTGTCCCCATCCCGGTGTCACTGCCTGGTGTCACTGCCCGGTGTCCCCATCCCGGTGTCCCATCCCCATGTCACATCCCGCTGTCCCCATCCCGGTGTCCCATCCCCGTGTCACAGCCCGCTGTCCCCATCCCGGTGTCACATCCCGGTGTCACTGCCCGGTGTCACAGCCCCGTGGCCCCATCCCGGTGTCCCCATCCCCGTGTCCCCATCCCGGTGTCCCATCCCCATGTCACATCCCGCTGTCCCCATTCCGGTGTCCCCATCCCGGTGTCACATCCCGGTGTCACTGCCCGGTGTCACTGCCAGGTGTCCCCATCGCGGTGTCACATCCCAGTGTCTCCATCCAGGTGTCACTGCCCGGTGTCACAGCCCGCTGTCCCCATCCCAGTGTCACTGCCCGGTGTCACTGCCCGGTGTCACAGCCCGGTGTCACCATCCCGGTGTCCCCATCCCGGTGTCACAGCCCGGTGTCACTGCCCGGTGTCCCCATCCCGCTGTCCCCATCCCGGTGTCCCATCCCCGTGTCACATCCCGCTGTCCCCATCCCGGTGTCCCATCCCGGTGTCACTGCCCGGTGTCCCCATCCCGGTGTCCCCATGCCAGTGTCCCCATCCCGGTGTCCCATCCCGGTGTCACATCCCGGTGTCCCCATCCCGGTGTCCCAGCCCCGTGTCACCAGCCCCGTGTCCCCATCCCGGTGTCACATCMCGAGCTCCCCATCCTTCTTCTCCCGGCGGGAACAGCCCCACCATAGGGAAGAAGCACCGGCAGCAGTGTGGGACCGGTGACGCCACCGGGAGAGCCCGGCACGGGTGGGGTGACAGCGGCCAGGACCCTCCCTGAGCCCTTCGGTGCGGTGGCTCCCGTCTGTTCCCCATCCCGCGGGTCTGTCCATCCATCCCAGTCCATCCCAGTCCATCCCAGTCCATCCCAGTCCATCCCAGTCCGTCCCCGCTGGCAGAGCCCGGCCCCACCTCGCCACACCCAGCCCAGCCCCGGCCGGCGCTCCCTCCCTTTTCCATCCCACTCGCAGCCCTGACGCGGTTTTTTCCGTGGGTGGCTCGCAGGCTGTAATTAAGAGCCTCCTCTCCCGTCTCCGCGGCTGCCGGAGAAGCCAAGGAAAGCCCCTTTCGTCCTCTCTCTCCTTTATAATTTTATTTCCTCACCCCCCCMCGTCCCTCCCTCCGGAACATAAAGGGATGACAGTGCTCCGAGCCAGGGTCTTTTGCATTTCTGAGTTGGTTCTGTTAATTGGAAGGAGGGTTAAGAATCTGCAAGGTCGTTTCAATCTCCATCTGACCTTCAGAGTAATCCTCTATGCCAACACCAGAGCATGTCATTAAAATGAGGCCCTCTTCCATATCCCGGCATCCCTTTATTCTCTCCTTGTGCACATTAATTGCTCATAAGTTGATTTGATCTCCCCATTCTGCGAGAAGTAAATTGCCCTCTTATTTCGCCATTTTCATCCTGTTTTCTTAATTAGGCCCTTAAAAATCTCTAGGGCCTCAGCCGGGCCGCAGGCCTCATCCTGGGAATAAATTTTGATCTGGGGCTGATAAAGAGTGAGCGAACCCCGGGCTGGAACAATGTCAGCCGCTCCCCTCCCTCCCTCCACGCTATTCTCCTGACATGAAAAGGCTATCAGTTTTTCTCTGTGTTAATATAGGAAATAATTCACACTTCAGGCGTTGTTCTCTATTTAGCGTTCACGCTCCCCAGATAAATCAAATCAGGGGATTTTTTTTTTTTTTTAATTTTTTTTCTCTGAAGTGTCTGGAACCGCTTGCTCCCCTCTCCCCCCCCCCTCCCTTCGGCCTCTTCTTGCTCTTTTTTCCCCTCCTTTTGCTTTTAATAAAGTTCCCAAGATTAGCCCCTGTGATTTTTCCAGCCTGGGAAGTCTATTTTAAGGTGGATTTTCCTTCTTTTTTCCT
Source organism: Amblyornis subalaris (assembly GCA_018881555.1). Lineage (NCBI taxonomy): Eukaryota > Metazoa > Chordata > Aves > Passeriformes > Ptilonorhynchidae > Amblyornis > Amblyornis subalaris. The sequence goes on along the minus strand of JACAXG010000081.1, from coordinate 326,504 downwards.
CCCTCGTGTGTGTGTTTAGCACCAGCACGGAGGGGAGTGAGTGGCCATGGGGACCTGGCACGTTGCATGTGATGAGTTTTGCCAGGCACAGGCTCAGCAGGACACTTTAGAAGCAGATTTTTGGGTAAAAAAAGTGCCCAGCCTACCCCAAAACCTGCCTGTCCCAGGGGTCCCAGCACCCTGAGGTGATGCTGATCCAGCCCCAGGACCACAATCCTCCCTCTTCCAGGACAAGAAGCAGCTGCCACGCTCCAGGATGTTGTAAATAAATATATTTTAATGATTCTTCTTCCATTCCAGTTCATTCTTTTATACATTTATTTATAAAACAGTAGTAAAATTTTTTAATCAGAGCACAGTGCATTAAAAAAAAAAAAGAAAAAAACAAAAAAAAAAAAAAAAAAAAAAAAAAAAAAAAAAAAAAAAAAAAAAAAAAAAAAAAAAAAGAAAAAGAAAAACAAACAAAACCCCCAAAAGATTAAAAAAAAATAGTAATTATAATCCACAACTGTTTACTCACAGCCAGGGGAGACATCTCGTGCTGAGCAGTGGCCAGGCCTTGCCCACAGATGCCCAAGGGCCCAGAACTACCCTAAAGCCACAATAATCCCAACTTCCCACGGGATTTGCTATCCCTGCCCTGAAGCCCCCACTCAGCCCCTTTGGGGTGCACAGATCCACGGCTCTCCCACATCCACAGGTCCCCAGCACCGGGATGGGGGACCCTGCCAGGGATAATTCTGTGTCCAGGCACTGAYGGCAGCACACGAAGGGTGCCAAGGCCTCCTGTGAACACCCCCAGAGCCTCCAGCTCCCAGCCCAGAGCCCCTCTCTGCTCACCCAGTGTCCCCTCGGCTCCCTTCCCGCTCCCTGCCCTGCTCCAGGGCCACTCCAACACCTCCTCCCTCTTCCTTCCCCCTTCTCCTTCCCACTTTCTGCACATCCCCACACCCTCACATCCCACGGGCACCTCTCCAGGGGGGCCCCGGGGCTGTCCCCACTTCCAATCCCAAATCCAGCCACGATGGGGCATCTTTGTCCCTCCTCGGCTGGGCATTCCCACCCCCAGGACATCCAGGTCCAGGACAGGGTGCACCCCGTGACCCCCATCCCACATCCAGGGGTGACGATCACCAAGGGCTCTCCTCGCCCCAGCCTTCCCTCCTCTCCCTCAATAAATCCATGGGGTGTTTTCCCTGTGAACAGCATTCCCCTGCCCTTCCCAGCTCTCTCCCAGCCACCAGCTGGATTGAGAAGTCAGGACACGAAGCAGAGCCCAGAGGAGCTCCCCAGCACAGAGCTGGGAACGAGCTGGTGACACTGGGAAGAGAAACAAACCSCAAACCCCAAGGCAGGGAGCAGCAGCTCAGGTTTGGCAGCTGGCACAAACCATTCCCTGGTCAGAGCCCRGCCCTTCACGCCCACGTGGGGCAGGACTTTCAAGAAGTATCCCCAAAAGAAGTGTAAAATCCGTTTATCCTTCCAGGCCAGAGCCGGGGCTCAGTGTCACGGGGCAGAGACGCTGCGGGGACATCCCGAGGCAGGTGAGGGTCACCTGGCACCCTTGCCCAGAGGCCAGCGAGGTTTTGGGGTGGTGGGAGCTGCCCCACGAGCTGGGGGGGACAGCAGGGGGTCGGTGGAGCATCAAACCCCCCATCCCAGATGTTYCGGATGCCTTCACCACCCACCTCAGACCCCGGTGCCGCGTTAATGAGCGTGCACCAATTAACGCCTTGTCACCCTTCTGCGAGCCCAGAGGCGCTCCCAGGAAGGAACGGATGGGATGGACGTGGCACTGCGAAGCATCCAGGGGCCGGGGAAAGGCTCCGTGGGGGACGAGGGCTCCCGGAGCGAGGCGAGGAGACACCAAACCAGACACAAAGCTCGGAGCGTCGTCCCTCTGCGCTCCCGGGGGGGCTCGAGGCTCCGCGCCGACCGCCCCAGGGGAAGGGGGTCAGGCCAGGAGGGTTTTGCTGAAAGGCAAAGCGGGCCGAGATCTCGCTCCCGGGGCTGTGGAATCTGCAGTCAGGCCAACGCCACGGCAAGCCGGGAAGGTCCATTCCCGCTCCCGGCAAAAACAAGCTGCGAAAGACACGGCGGCACCCGGCGGGCCGGAGCCGGCCCCCGTTGCATAGAGAAAGGAACTCCTGGGAAGATTCAAGTGCGTGGCAGGACGGGCTCCTCCTGCCGGGAGCGTCCTGGGACTTCGCCACCAAAACCCGACGCTGCAGTCCTCGCCCCGGCGGCTCCCCATCACAGCATGTCCGCGTCCTCCATGCTGAAGCTGCTCCGGCGACTGCTGGCCTTGGAGGCCTCGGGGGACATGGCCGAGAACAAGGGGTCGGAGGCCAGGGGCAGCATGGTGTCCTGCATCAGCATCAAGTCCAGCTCCTTCTTGGATAGGGACGGGAAGGAAGCGCCGTGGCCGGGCTCCAGGCYGTCCGGGAAGCCCTGGGAGCCGTCGTCGAAGCTCAGGCTGTGGGTAAAGTCCAGCTGGTGGTAGGGAGACTGGGGCGGCGGGGGCAGCGCCGGCTGCGGCTGCGACTCGGGGTCCGGGGGCGGCAGCAGCGGCTCCAGGGTCCCCTCGTCCCCGCCGGCCTCTTGCTTGACCACCTGCTGAGCCAGCTCGGCCACGTTGACGCCCGAGGGGGAGGAGGTGGGCAGCCCGTGGACGCGCGCCTGCATCTCCAGCTCCTGCCAACGGGACACAGAGGGGCTTGGGTGGGGATGGGGCACACGGGGGGGGCGTTGATGGAGGTGGCAGGGCCGCAGGGACCGAGGAGCTCGCGGGGAAGGAGCCCGTGGGAGATCCATGGTGATCCATGCAAAGCTCAACACGCCGCAGTGACCCGAGCCTCAGGCTTTGCTCCTGGTGACTTCCCAGCCAAAAAAAGGCAGGAGACCCCCTGGCCACCCCCTTGGCGGGGCAGGAATGAGCTGCTGGTGGGGCTGGGGAGGAGCAGAGGGAGGGAAGAGCCCAGGGGAGCTCACCTGGATGCGGAGCAGCAGCTGCTTGTTCGTCATCTCCAGGCGCCGCGAGTGATTCTCCAGGTCCCGGGACCTCTGCAAGTCCTTCTGCATCCTCTTGATGTAGTCCACAGACGCCTTCAGGATTGTCCCTTTGTTCCAGCGCACGTCCCTGTCATCCAGGACGGAAAAAGAGATGGATCTGGATGCCAGCGTCGCGTCCCCTCACCCCTGCTCCACCAGAAAGCCCCTGCGCGAGCACCGCCGCGCTCCCAGTTATCCCAGTTATCCCAGTTATCCCAGTCCTGCGGGAAGCACGGATACCTACAGGTCGTTGGCCTTGGGGATCAGCATTCCCAGCTCCTTGATGCGGTCGTTGATGTTGAACCTTCGCCGTCTCTCGACTGTGGGTGGGAAGAGAGGGATGGAAGTGAGGAGGCAGCGGGAGCAGGGGAGGCTCCACGTCCCACATCCCGCTGTCGTGCCCCAGCCAGACCCTCTGGAATCGAGGGGCTCAGGAGGAGAATCCTCAGGAGCCAACCCTTTGGAACCCTGCTCCATCCGTGGCCCAGCAGGTCTGACCTCCCCACAGGAGGACAATGGGATGTCTCCTGTATCCCATTTGGCAGAGCCAGGGAAGAGGGGCTCAGGGGGTTTTTCCTGAGGGTCAGCTGGGATGGGAAGGGGGACCCAGCTCAGGGAAAGGGGGAATGAGGATGAAGAGTGATGGGAAAAGGGCTGTGGGGTCAGGAGAGGGAAAGCCAGAGCTGAACTCACTCAGGTTGTGATTGTCTTTCTTCTGGCGCTCCTTGGCCAGGGCTCGGCTCTCGGCATCTGCAAGAGACCCACGGTGTCACCCGGGGGGGGACGAGGCTGCACCTCACCCCAGAACACCCCGGGCTGGCATCAGMGCCCCTGGTACCCCCACGGGGACAGGGCAGCCCCAGTTTTGTCCCCTGCTGTCACCCTGCCCGCTCTGGGGCCTGGAGGTACCTGTGAGTTCTCTCTTCTGGGTGAGGTCAGCRGGGCAGGAGCTGCTGGTGACACCAACGAGCGACGCCGTCACCTGCGGGTCCCCGCTGTAGACGTTCATGTGACTGCTGGACATGGGCAGCTGGGAAGCAGAGGGACAGGCGGGTTAGCTCCAGCCAGGGCTGGGGACAGGGATGGAGCCCAGCTGGGACRGGAGGGCATAGCCTGGGCAGGTGGAATTGTCTCCCCAGGTCCTTAAAGCAGCTTTAATCAGAGCAGCAAAGAAAACAGGACTTCAAAGGGCACAGCTGATCCCCTCCCATGGCCAACATCTAAAATAGGGCAGATGAATCACAGCCGAGAAGGGCTCAGCGGGATGAATCCCACTGGGAGGCACAGGCTGCCACACGGATCTGACCCRGGAGACGGTGCTGAGGAAGCTTCTGGCTGGGAAACCTCTCCCAGCTCTCACATCTCCCCACACCGCAGTGCACCCTTGGTCCCTCCCCACGCCCCTCTCCCGCCTTTCCAGCTTTTTAAAAGGGTTCCCAGCTGTCCTCAGGGAGGAAAGAAAGCTGGAGAAGTGACTCTCGTGGGTATTGCTGCCTCCAGGGACAAGGCTGGCTTGGGCTGTGGCAGAAGGCCCCCTCTGTGCCACCTCCACCCCTGCAAGGACAGGGCTGTGGGACCCCCCAGGCCACCCTCAGCCCTGGGGTCTGACCCCTTCCTGTCACCCTCACTCACCGTGTTGGGCATGTGGACATCAGGGTGGGACCCCCAGGCCACCCTCAGCCCCGGCTCTGACCCTCACTCACCGTGTTGGGCATGTGCACTTCGGGGTTCATGTAGCCCAAAACGTCATCCAGGCGCATGATGTCATCGATGACCTCATCAAACTGCAAGGGAAGAGCRCAAGCGCCCATGGGCCCCTCTGGCCTTCCCAGCACCCTGCGACCCCCCCAGCAGGGTGGCGACCACCCCCTCGCCCTCACCTCCCGCTCGGGGTTGGAGCCGATGTTGAGCATGGCCATGGGGCTGTTGGGAGCGCTGTTGCCCGCCGAGGAGGACAGGACGTGGCCGGGCCGGACRCCGGGGGACGCGGCCGGGGGCGGCTTGGGGGAGTGGCTGGCGGGGCTGACGTGGGCAGCGAACTTGTTCCCGTAGGTTTCYGAGAGATAAGCCTGCACCTTCTTGTCCCGAGACTTCTGCAGGTGGTAGGTGGTGGGGTTCTCCAGGTAGGACTGCACCTGCGGGGACAAAACCCGTCAGGGACCCCGCGGGCTCCCCCAGACCCGGGGTAAGGAGGGGACACCACCGTACCTTGAGAACCTCTCCGGGCACGGGCGGCGGGGACTGGAAGTGGACGGGGGTGTTGATGGCCGGGCTGGAGGCCACGGGCATGCGCTGCTGCTGCATGTAGTTCATCATCATCTGCTGCTGCACCCGCTCCCGCTCCGCTTCCTGCTGCGCCTGCTGCTTCATCAGCTCCATCCGCAGCCCGATGCGGGACGCCATGGTGATCCGCGGGCGTGGGGTGCGGGRGCCCGCCCGGCGCAGAGGTCACCCTGGGGGGAGGAGGACGAGGCACATCACCAGCAGCCTTTCCCAGCRGGGAGACTGAGGCACGAGGCGGGAGCAGACGTCCCGGAGCACCCGCACGGGGTGGTGACCGATCCAGGAGGATCATCCCAGTGCTCGCTGGATGGCTCTGCCCTCCTGTCACAGAGCAGGAGGGCCAGGTCCTGCCACCCAGCCTGGCTGCAAGACCCCGCTCCAGCTGCCTCCTTAGAGAAAACAGGGGTGGGAAAGTCAAAAGCATCCCCAGGAACCTCTGGAGAAGGGGAGCTCATAGGAAACAGCGGTGGGAAAGTCAAAAGCACCCCCAGGAAGCTCTGGAGAAGGGGAGCTTATAGAAAACAGCGGTGGGAAAGTCAAAAGCACCCCCAGGAAGCTCTGGAGAAGGGGAGCTTATAGAAAACAGGGGTGGGAAAGTCAAAAGCACCCCCAGGAAGCTCTGGAGATGAAGAGCTCCTGAGGATGAGGATGCGGAAGGGTGGCCAGAGCTGGGCTTGATAAGGAGAGAAGGAAAATTAGGGTCTGGCAGGAAGACACAGCCAGGCCCCCGTGCCGCGCGCTCACGTACCGCGTGTTCCGCCGGAGCCGCTTCCCAACCACCGGAGCCACGGGAAAGCCCAGAGCGAGGCCGGGAGCGAAAGGGAAAGAGAAAGCAAGGGGAGAGCAGGAAGAAAAGGCCGGCGGGTGCCAGGAGCCGGGGGCAGGTTGAAGGCCCAGCTCGGCCGCGGCGCGGGGCGAACAAGGCGGGCTCTGTGCGGGGCCCGCACGCGAGCGCGGGGACGGGGGCGGCGGGGGCGGCCCCCGCCCGGCACAGACCGGCCCTTGTTCCCCCGGACAAAGGGGACGGCGGCCCGCGGAGGGCCAGAGGATGCCGGGGCACACGGGGAGCCGCCCCGCGGCTTTCCACCGGGACGGTTTCCCACGCGGGGCCGGGACGCGGGAGATGCCGTGGGGGGTGGGGGGTCTGGACCGCAGCATCCCGAAGGTGGCAGGGAAGAGGAGGATGGGAGCCAAAGGAAAAGCTGCCGGGGGGCATCACCGGGAAAATCTGGGGGGTTTTGCTGTTTAAAGGCAAGGCGTGATCACAGACAGAGGGGCCAYCACGGCAGCGACAGCACCGAGAGCCGGTGCCACGCGCTACCCGGAGGGGAAATTAAATCAAGGCAGCAGCGACAGCAACGCGATTACACAGCTCAAGAGCAGCTATTGAGCGGCAAGGGGAAGGGAATTAATTAGCCATGGTGGCCTGGCCGAAGGGGGAGGGGAGCCCAGAGCCTGGGACAGGGATCTGCCGGAGCTTCGTTAAGGGGGATGTGCRAACAGCCCTAGAGGAGGGCACGGGGGGTGCTGGAGATGAGAAACAGCAGAGCCCTGTAAAAAACCCCACTGACAGCCCCCAGAGGATGGAACAAGGCTGAATAAAGGGGAAAACCACAGCTGATGCCCATAGGAGATACACAACCCCAAATATGAAGGGAAGGCTGAGAGGCTTTTCTCAGGAAGCGCTGGCAGCTGCAGGAGCAGGAGGGTGTCACGCGAAGGGTGCCGAGGTGTAGCCACCCACTCACAGCACCCACCCAGCCCTGCCGGCCCTGGTCCCACAGCCAGCCTGGCTGCAGGACCTCCCCCAGCTGCCTCCATATAGGAAATGGGGGTGGCATTGTCAAAAGGTCCCAAGAAGAGGAGCCGCCAGGGATGAGGATGGGGAAGGGTGGCCAGAGCTGGGCTTGGTAAGAAGAGAGGGGAAATCAGGTCGGGTTTAAAATAACCCCTTTGGTTCTGCTTGGCTTCCCCCCCACCCCCCAAAATGCTGAGCAGCTTCTGCTTTCACTCTGAGTCAGCCCCGCCAGGAGGGCGGCAGCGGGACAGGACGGGGACCCGGGCCCCACGTCCCACCCTGAGGACACCCTCCCTTCATCCACGGGGACAGACACGGAGCACTCGGAATGGCAGCTCCACCCTGTTATTCCTGGAAAGGCACCCAGAGGTTCTCCCGCTGAGCCGGAGCCATCCCCGCACCAGTGGGAGCCCCAGACTGGCCCCTACTGGAAGGAGACCCTGGCGAGGCTCATCCTGGTGCACAGGGAGGCACARCAGTGCTGGGAAGCCCAGGAGCCACTGGGAATGGGATGGAGGGGTTGCAGAGGGGCTGAGAGGGAGGGAAAAGCTGGATGGCCCCAGCCCCTCTCCACACCACAACTCCACTTTCCCTGTCCGGAGGCACACAGGACACGGGGCCGCCCGGGCTGCAGCCGTGCTCCATCACCACCCACCAGCCCCACTGCGGGGCCGGAGCCAGGGAATGCATCTCCCTTCCAAACATCTCTGCCGCTACTTAGCAGCACGGTTATTTCTGGACCTTCCTCGCTTTCCCTCCGGGGGTGTTATTTCAGCAAGAACCCAACGTCCCGGGACGGCACTCGGGGGTGRCTCCAGCTGGAGGATCCCCAGAACTGCCCCAAGCCTCCCTCGTCTCCCTCAGGGCTTCGCACAACCCCGAGCCGTCCCTCAGCCCCGCGGTGACAGCCACTGGCGCGGGGTCTGCTGCTCAGCAACCGCTGGGACCTTCTGGAGTGACATCGGGCGCTGCCCCGCAACGCCGGGGGCCAGGCTGGCCACAGACCCACTGCCCGAGCCGGCCCGGGCCACCCAGGGCCACCCGCGGGGACGCAACACCTGGAGAAGCCACGCCGGCGTCSCCGGGCCCAGGTGCGGGTGGGAAATCCAAGCTGCCAGGAGGCGTTTTCCAGAGCCACGCTGTGCCCCTGCAAGTGCCACACACCCCCTGCCACCCCTCCAGGAAAGGGGAGCGATGCCCTGCTGAGCTGAGAACCCCCAAACTCGCTGCACGAGGCGCCGCTGCCCAGCCCCGCTCCCTCCTGCGATTTCCCGCTCGATCGCGGCCGTTTACGAGCGGAAAAATCAATCGGCAGCTCCAGGCGGGAGCGGGGAGCCCCAGGGAAAGGAGAGGGGCCGGGGCAGGGACCATCTGCCCACCCAAACCCCGCTCTGGGCTGGTAACCGAGGGGCAGCGAAAAGGAAAAGGAGAAGAAAGAAGTGAAAACAGCTCGGCTTCTCACCRCCGGCCAGCCCGGCCTTCCCTTCCTTCCTTCCTCGTTTTTCGTTTTCAAACGCCGGGGGGTGGGGAGGGACACGGGGCTGGCAGGGAGGGAGCACGGGGGACCCCAGCCCGGGCAGGCACAGCTGGATCCAGGCAGCCACGAGCCCGGGATTTGCTCCAGGAGCATCCGAGCTGCCACCCTGCCGGGCACCCACGAAGCCACCCCATGTGTGCCCACGGCCTGGGGACGGGCTCTGCTGTCACCCCGCCACGTGGGGGACAATGGGGCAGGGGTTACCTGGGTGCAGGACAGAGGGGCTGGGGGACCCTCTGGGTGCCAGGGCCAGCAGGTCACGGCTCCTCCGCGCTTCGGGCCAGCCCCGTGTTCCTCATTTTCGGCGGCCACGAGGGGTGCAGCAGGGGGGGGGGGGGGGGGGGGGGGGGGGGGGGGGGGGGGGGGGGGGGGGGAAGTTGCAAAAAAACCCTCCAAACCTGCCTGTTTTGCTCACTGCAGCACAGGAGTGAGCAATAGGGCCGAGAAAAAGCGTGGAAAAGTTGATGCAGCCACGGCCACCGAGCTCCCCGGGGACCTGAGGCCAGGCTGGGTCTGTCTCGTTGCGTCCCTTGGGGCTGCAGGGACACCTCTGCTGCAAACAGAGGGGCAAARGCTGTCCCTTGTCACTCCAGGGGACGTGGCACGCAGGGATCCCTCACTCTCTGTGTGCCCAGAGCGGATGCAGAGGAAGCACCTGGATTACAGGCGGAAAGAGCCTGRGAAAGAGAAGGCTTAGGGAGCTGGCAAGAAAGATGGAGAGAGACACGGGCCTGGAGGGCTTCAAACTGACAGAGARCAGGGTTAGACTGGATATTGGGAAAAAATTCCTCGCTGTGAGGGTGGGGAGGCCCCGGCACAGGTTGCCCAGAGWAGCTGTGGCTGCCCCAYCCCTGGAAGTGTCCAAGGCCAGGCTGGAGCAACCTGGACTAGTGGAAGGTGTCCCCAYCCATGGAATGAGATGAGCTTGAAGGTCCCCAAGCCATTGTGTGATTACAGAGCTCAGCAGAACGTGGGGTCCCTCCAGCACCCCGAGCTGGTCCCCAGCAGGATGGAGATGCCATTTGTGTGACACAGTGCCAGGGACACCCCAAGGCAGCTTCGCACCACATCCCTGTGCTGGTGTGCCACTGTCCCATGAGGGCACCGTGGCCCCAATCTCCCTCTCCAGGGAGGGTCCCTGGGCCAGGCCAGGCAGGGGGCAGGTGGCTGGACCCGCCTGTCCCTGCTGGGATGCCATGGTTGCCCCTTGGGGCACTCACCCAGACGTGGCAATGTCACCACTGAGGTGATTTATGCCATGACAGGGCACCCACAGTGCCAGGGCTCAGCCAGAAGGCAGTCAGGGGATCTTCCCGGGAATGCTTGGGGTGGGCAGCCCCAGGAAGGAGCTGCAGGACAGGGGTGTTAGGACAGCATTCCTTCCCACCTGGCAGCAGGGCCACCTCCATCCTTGGAGACCCTGATCCAACACCAACACTGCCCACGAGGTTGGACCAGAGGCTCCAGAGGCCCMACCCAGCCTCTAGGATGAGGACGGGGGGCTGGAAAAGAGGGGGGATAGCCCCATTTCCAACCCCGGAGAGCACCAATGCCCTCCCCATCACCCAGCCAGGAGATGTGCCGGGCAGGTGGACGGCCAGAGCCACCCCAGCCCCATCCAGAGGCTCCTTCCCCGCGCTCCGAGCACGCGGCCCTGAAAGGGAGAAGGAGCAGGGAAAGGAGGGGCTTGGCAAAGACACGCCGGGGTCAGTTGACACCAGCAGCAAGAGACTGAGTCACCAGGACTGTTTTTAGCCCCGGCATCTCAGCAACGTGGAGCGGGACGTTGTTAACAGGCGCTGGGTCAGAGGCCAAATGTTTTCCCTGCCCCGCGTTAAACGCCGCGCCTGGAAGCGGCCGAGGGATCTGGCACGGGAAAAACATTAACAGGGCTGTCCCCGGCCGCAGGGSTCCCCAAAACACCCACTGGCCCACCGAGGAGGGGGCAGGGAGCCAGTGGAGGGGAAAGCATCGGTCCCTGGTACCACGCAGGGATGCGTGTCCCTTGTCACGGCGTCGCTCCCAGGGCTGGATTAACGGGGTCCATAAAAAGCCTCCCAGTTGTGGAGGTGCCAAACCCACCTGAGCACGGCCGTTATAGGTTAATAATACACAGCCTTGTGGCTCTCCACCCCGAAATTCCTCTCTTTCACCCCAGAAAACCCCCAGAGCTGATGATGTGGATAGCCACCCAGCCCGGGCACGGCAGGTGGAGGYTGGCAACTGCAGGCCAGGTTTGGCACAGGGAGAGGCAGGGGGACCCCTGGGACCCCACCACGGAGGGGCCAGACCCTGCCTGCCAAGCTGAGCAAAACCCTTTGGTGCAGAGCTGCGGGGCCCTGATTGAAACATCACTGTCCAGCGGAGCGGGCCGGGAATTCACAGCCCCCTGCACAGCCCCGGCCCCCTCCACGGCCTCCCCCCGACGGCAGCAATTAAAAATAAAAGTGTGAACAGGCAGGAGGCCGGGCCGAGCCACCAGCCCGGGCTGGGTGATTAATCAGCCCCGTACCGAGGGGAGGAGAGGAGGGGACCGCGGCGACCTTGGAGGGGCAGGCTCCRCGTCCCGCTCCACATCCCGCTCCACGTCCCGCTCACCGTGGAAAAACGGAGAGCCGGGAGCGGAGCCCCAAAGCAAACGGGGTCCTGCCCCGGCTCGGGGTCACTCCAGGCGATTTGGGTGTTGGCTTTTTTTAAATAACCGCATAAATGAGCAATAAGGGGAACTGGCAGGACAGCACATCCCGGCCCCCAGCCGCATCCAGCCGGGCAGGCAACGCTCCACAGCGCTGGGGTAGAGCCACCACACGCTCCAAAATCCTAGAAACCACCCCAGAAACTGGGGATGCTCGGCAAACCCAGCCCTCGAGCTCCGTGCGCCCCAAGTTCACGGTGCCGCTCGCCACCAGCACGAGGTGCAAGGTGACAGAGGCCACCGTGCCCCCCCCACCCACAGCGCCAGAGGCACTCCCAGCGCCGCCTCCATCCCTCCCTCCCTCCCTCCCTCCCTCCCTCCGAGCTCCATGCTGCTGCAAGGAGGTAATATTTATAAATACGCCGCGTCCAGCCCCCAGTGCCCGGCCCGGAGGCTCAGCGGAGGCAGAGCTCGTGTAACCATCCCGTGGCCGGCAGCCCCAGCTCCACGGCCACGGGGCCACAGCTGTCCTGCCCCGAGAATAAACAAGTTGGGGACAGCCTGTGACCTRCCCACCCCAATCCCCCCCTTGGCAGCACCTCCGCTGCCCGGCCGGCGCCGCTTACCCGCCGAGGAGAGCTTTGTGCTCTCCCCTCCTTTCTCCCGGGCTCAGCCCGGCGCTTCCCTGCTCCGTGAAGGTCAAACTGGTCTCTCGGGAGCCCCCGCTGCCAACCCAGCCCCTGGGCTGGCACCCTGCCGGCGCGACCGGGGCTGCTCCTGGCCACGGGCGCTGCCGCCTCTCCCGGGCACGTTTCGCCGGTCGGACGGTGCAGGAGCCTAGAGGTTTTTCCCACCACGCCGGGATTTCTCCTTCGCCTGCCCCCGAGCCCGGAGCGTTCCCCAAAAGGCTCGGCCAAAGCCGCTGGCACCCAGCTCCCTCCTCCCCTGGGGTGTGAGGCACGGGAGCAGGGAAACGCTCCCTGTGTGTGGCGGGTGGCTGCAGCCCACTCCTCATTTCCTCCAAAAAAATTCCCACCCCAAGATGCCGAGGATAGAGCCTGGGCGAGAGCCAGCGCTGCCRGCCTCGCTTGTCCCTGAGGCTCCAAGAACTCCCCTGGCTGTCCCCACACCGGGTGGTTCAGGTTTATCCGGAATTTGCAGCCGTGTAACCAAAGCAAGGGACTGAAGCAGAGCGCAGGGTGTGGGGAGTTTGGAGCTGAACGCAGTCGCAGGAAGGTGACAAAACCCCGGGGGCAATTCTCAGAAGAGGCTCTAAAGATAAGGTGGCACAACCTCCTTGGAACAGCTGTAGGGACCGTGGGGATGTGTCACCGAGAGACCTTGAACCCTCCGCAGGTGAGGCAGGCCAGGTGAACCCAGCCAACACCTGCTGCAAATCATCCCACGGTGCTCATCCCAATGCTCCTGCTCCGGCTCTGCAGGACTCACCTCCCCGAAACACCCCAAAACCCACCCCTGCGCCTCCAGAGACRGAGCATCCCCCATTCCTGGTGTTCTCAGCCTCCCCGGGAAGGTGAGCAGCAGGACCCAGAGCTCATCCCRGAGCACGGGACTCGGCCTCCTGCATTCCTGGGCTGACCACGTCCGGGGACCCCGGCGAATCCACATGGAAAATCCGCTCCAGGCAAAAGCCAAGTGCCAGGAGGAGGGACAYGACTTTGGAACGAACTGGGGAGGAACCACTGAAGCTCTTCCTGGGCATACCAGCAAGAGGAAAAAAAGATGAGCACATAATCCCTGTGTGGTCTGGAAGAGCTCATCCCTTCCACCCTTCCAAGTGTTTCACCRCCGGTGACGACGACCACGGCTCATCCCGGGAATCACCGGTGCGATCCCGGCTGACTCCACACCGGGATCACACCGTGGCTCAGCAAAGCTCGCAGAGGTGATGCCACCTCGGGAAGGCCACCACAGGGCTGGAGGTGGCGCGGCACGGGGTGGTGACRGCACACCCGGCACCTCCGAGCCTGGGATCCTCCTGGGATCAGGGTCTGGAAGTTGTCATGGAACGGCCACCACGGGTCACCACCACCACGSTGCTGCCACAAGGATGTGGTGGCACCGCCAGGCTGCAGCCCCACGCCCAGGACACCGCTGCTTCCCCCCATCCACTTCCTCTTTGTCCGGGAAGCGGGATAACCCCACACGGGGCAGTTACAAAACAGCTCCCTTGGGGCGAGGGCAGCTGGAGGTGCCCTCCCAAAACCACCCCAGGGACTCCAGCTGTCCCCAGGGCCGGAGCACAGAYGGGACAGGAATGTGCCAGCTCCGCCCCTCCTGTCTGCACCCAGGAAAGGAGGGAGAAACAGCAATCCAGGGATGAGATCCCATCGGTGCCATCCCAACATCAGGCCCCCAGCTCCCCCCCCCCAGCACCCCATGACACGGGAGGAGCCCCAGGGAGTTTCTACCCTCAGCACTGTGGAATTTTTAGGGGAACACCCCCAGCGTGGCCTCCCCAGCCCCGTTTCCCTGCAGGGGCTGTTTTTTCCCCACCCCACCCTCGGCCCTGGGAATGTCCCCCCTGCTCGGATGATTCCCCACGTCGTCCCACGGGGCTCTTCCCGTTCCCCACGGCACCGCCAGGCAAACAGGGAACCGTGGGCAGGGCAGGGCGRGGGGACCGGGAACACACGTGCCTCAAACTCGGCGCCGTGGAGCGTGGAAAAAGCAATAAAAGCCCTGGCTGGAATCACAGCTCCATCCCAAACACCCGGATGCTGGATGGCCCCGCTGCAGCCAGCTCCACCCCGGCGCAGTTTCCGACTGATAAGGGCGGGCAGCAAGGCCGGCATCCCTCGGAAAACACACACGGCCAGCATCCCTCGGGAAGCGAACCCAGAATCCCTCAGGAAGCAAAGCCAGCATCCCTCGGAAAACACCGGGCTCCCCTCCGCGGGTCAGCACGCGCTGGCCTGACCCCCCGCCACCATCGCCACCCGAGTCGGGGTGGTCGCCCAACTCCAGCCGCCCCCATCCCCAATTCCCAGCGCTCCCAGCACGCGTTTTCCCGGCCGGATCCTTCCGGCCGCAGGTGAGCGCGGGCTGGGAGAAACCAGCCCCATTCCCAGCTCCGGCCGGAGCAGCCGCGCATGAAGCCAAGCAAACATGGCAGGGAAGCACAGAGGAAGGGAGGGGGGAAGAAAAAATAACCCCCCCAGTGCCCCCCTCCGCTGCCTGCCCGACTCTGTTATATAAAAAACACCAACTCCCCCCGTGCCCCAAGGGCCGGGAACGCGCAGGAGCGCCGGGATTCCTGGAAATGGGCCCTGCTTTCCCCGGACTCGCACCAGCTTATTTATTTATCTTAGAAGAGCACAATAACCACCAGATTTTCTCCGTGTTTCTGGTTTTGTTGGTTTTTTTTTTTTTTTTCTTCAAGGAAATTTCCCCCATCATCTGACTCCCCCGAAGCGCTGGGGGCTGCGTAATCCTTCCTGTCTCGCAATTAATTCATGAATATAATTAACCGGCGGCTGTAGGCTCAGGGCAGCCCCCTTTATGCCCCCCCAAATTCCCCGGGGAGGGGGGGGGAACACTGCGTGTCCTCTTGGTGACCCCCTAAAAGCCGCGGGACACGAGGTATCCCAACTTTTCCCAGCTTTTGCAGACCCCAAAAGGAGAGGGGGCCGGGCCCGCTTTGTGTCCCCCAAACTGGGGGGTGCCCGGGACCCCTCGACCGCGCCGCGGGTGTCCTGGAGCATCCGTGCCTCAGTTTCCCCACGCGTGGGGCACCGGGTGCGGGGGGGGTCCCGCTGGGAAAGGCGACCCGGGCAGGTCTCCGCGGTGCTCCCGGGGGTCTCGTAGCCCCCGGGACCGCCGGTTTTTGGGAGGGGGCACCGGGATGAGCTGCCGGAGACCCCCAAAACCTTCCCCAGCCCCGCAGCGCCAGGATCAGCCGGGCTGGAGCCTCCCGGGGGCCGCTGCCGGGGGCGAGGGGAGGCACGGGGAGGGGCGGTATTATTTACAGCAAAATAGGGGAAAAAAAGCAACTACGAGTTCGAGGCGCCCCGGGATGGCGCAGGAGCGGGGAGATCAACCCAACACCCCCATACCCCCCTCCAAGGTGGGCTCCGAGCCCAGCGGGCCCCGCTGCACGGCTGGTGAACCCCCGTCCCTGGGAACCCCCGGGAACCCCCCGGGAGCCCTCGCCCCTGCACTCACCCGTGGGCAACGGCGAAGGAAACGAAGTGGTTCGGCTCCGCTCGGCTGCGCTCGGGTCTGCTCGGCCTCACTCGGCTGCTCTCGGCCCGGCTCGGTTCGGCTCCTCGGCTCGGTTCAGCTCGGTTCGGCCCCGCTCGAGTAGGCTCGGCCTCACTCGGGGCTGTTCGGCCCCACTCGGCTGATCTCGGCCCACTCGGTTCGGCTCCTCGGCTCTGTTCAGCTCAGTTCGGCTCCGCTCGGGCCGGTTCGCCTACTCTCGGTCAACTCCTCGGCTCGGTTCGGCTCCACTCGTCTCTGCTCGGGCCCGCTTAGCTCGGCTCCGCGGCTCGGGCCGGCCCGGTTCGGCTCCGCTCGGGCCGGTTCGGCTGCGCTCGGCGCGGTTCCGTTGGGCCCCTCGGCTGCGCTCGGCGCGGTTCGGCCCGGCCCGGCCCAGCTCGGCCCGGCTCGGCCCCGTGCCGAGGGAGGGCAGCAGCAGCGCCCGCCCGGCCCGGCGCGGCCCGTTCCGCTGCCCTCGCTCCGCTCCGCCGGCCCCGGGCACGCCGGGAGCTGCAGTCCGCGCCTGCCGGGACTTGTAGTCCCCGCCCGGGCCGCGGCAGGAGTTTGAGCTTGGTGCTTTCCTTCCCACAAATGGGGGCGTTCGTCCCCAAAATGGGGGGTTTCCCCCCCAGAAATGGGGTTTTCCGCCCCCGGAGTGAGTCAGGAGAGGAGGGTTGGGTTGGGAGGTGAAGGCAGCGCTGTGCCCGGGTTGTGCAGTCCCGTGCATAAGGAATGTGCATCCCCTGCACCAGGATCACGCAGGGATCATGGAGCTCCTTGCACCAGGATCTTGCATTTCCTTGCGCCAGGATCACACAGGGATCATGGAGCTCCTTGACCCAGGATCCCGCATCCCCTTGCACCAGGATCACACAGGGATCATGTAGCTCCTTGCCCCAGGATCCCACATCCCCTTTCACCAGGATCACACAGGGATCATGTAGCTCCTTGCCCCAGGATCCCACATCCCCTTTCACCAGGATCACGCAGGGATCATGTAGCTCCTGCCCCAGAATCCTGCATCCCCTTGCACCAGGATCACGCAGGGATCATGGAGCAACTTGACCCA